>JAVJIF010026694.1:0-63576 GCA_038442645.1 Agave tequilana
TGATATATACCCTATGTACTACAGGAGTTTATCATGTTTCCATTTGATCTGCATATTGTCGGGAGTGAATGTTATACAGAGAAAACACTTGAGGTTTGGAGACAATGTCCTTCATTTTCCTCTTCGCATCCGGCCAAAATCTTGGCTATATAAGCCTCTGAATCAGTTAGGGCCTCTCTGAGAGCGTCTCTCGGTGACTTGGAGAGTTTCAAGAGCTCATAGAGAGTGATTCTGGAAGGGATGTTAGCCAGCTGAGTCAAGACATCAAAGCGAAAAGGTGTTGATGACCCTTCTGCTTTATCTTTTGGGAGAGCTTTAGCGTACCTAAGCTTTTTTTCTTATCTACAGGTATTAAGAAATATTTTGTCTAAACTATTAGTATACATATACATCCTTGAGCCACTTGCCTTCATGACAAAATCAAAATCGGGACGTTTCAATCACCAACTCTTACAAGTTCCCGCAAGAACTCCCGAACCTGTAAGTCCCTCACTCATGCCGCAACACCTATAATCGAGCTTGCAAGCTCGCTTGAGGTTGCAACCTCTACAACTCTTTGAATACAAGAAAAGTGATCTCTATTCGATCATAAAAGCTCACATAATGATCCTATAACCAAGGTAAAGGAAATGGAGCTGAGATTGTGAGGTGGGAAAAGCTTGAAGTATTGGATTGTAAGCTCAAAGCTAGAAATCAAGGATTTGAAATTTTGGCTCAAAAAATGAATTGTTGAAAATCTTTTTAAATCTCTTGGAAATATTAATCAAAACACTTATAAATAAGTCTTAGGATTTTTCTACAATACCTATACTTATTAAGACCAAAATAAAAGAGAGAAACCAAAATAACCGTTATTGGTTAATCTGGAAAAGACAAATTTAAAAATTTATTTGTTTGGGTTAATCAAGAAACATTCCTATATATACTGTACATTTTGCATTGAGCTATAATGTCATATTTCTTATATGCATGTGTTCAGGGGGAGTTTCATTAGAAGCTTCTTTTATTTTATTTAAAATAACTCCATGAGTTTGTCATCATCAAAAAAGGGGAGAATGTTGGCCCAAAAGCCCATCTCATGTAGTTATCTATATTATAATTTTTGTTTGTTTAAGTTACAGGTTGATAAGAACTATTATGTTTATATTTAAACTTCTCCAAAAGACTCACAAGTCAAGTTTTGAAGTTAACACCAAAGTGATTTAAGACCTTAAGCACCAGGAACACATCTATCACTCAAGAATGGAGTCAAGCTCAAGAGATCAAGAGAGAGATGCAAATAGAAACACTTTAAAAGAAATTATTTTTCTTTATAAACAATATAAGATTTAGTTTTATGAAAACCAAGTTTAGAGATTTGGATTGCTCATGAGATTCACATATACACACAAAAGAGTTATTGTGTTTTGGTTCCAAAATCTTAAATTCTTTATTAATAGTTTAGATCATTTACAAAATCGTATTTTGAATCTTGGATTTGGAAAAGAATATTTTGAAAAAATATTTCAAGAATCTACAATAAACAAGTTCAAAACTTTATTCATTGTGTGATCTAGGATCACATGTATTTGAGTGTTAAAGATTTACATGAACTTATTTTTGTTTGGAGATTTTCAAAGTATTTAAGTGTAAAATCAAAAGGATTTCAAAATTTAATCTAAGTATATTTTGATCCTTTGCCGTTTGACCGCACGGTTGACCGACTTGCAGAGCTGATTGCTCTGTCGGTCGACCGAGCGATCGACCAATTTTGCACAGACATGCACAGGTGTATCTTGTACATGTTGGTTGATTGCCTGATCAATCGTGTGTAAGAGCAGTGCTCTCTGTTTGTCAACATCAGCTGACCGACCGATCGACTAAGAGATAGAGCTCTCTGTTGGGCTCGGTTGACCGCCCGATCGACCGCTATCCCCAAGGTTAGAAACTTGACTGTTGATGGTCGATTGGCCAGTCGACCGATAGGCAATTAAAAGGTAAACAAAACCAATTAAAAGGTGAAATTTGAATTTTCTCCCCCTTTATGAAATACCAAACAAAATAATGCATAAACTTGTATAAGATACCAATTGAAACATTATCAATTGAAATATAATAGTCATTTAAGAAATCAAACTTAGCATAACCAAAATTGTGCTCAAAGATATAGAGATATAGTAAGCTCAAATAAAATAAATATATATGTATGAAAAATTAAATACCAATCGAAATTGATACTATTTGAAGTGTAAGCATACATATATAAAAACATATATGAGTATAAAAAAAGAATGTCAATAGTGATACTAATTGAAAAGATACAATGATATCAATTGAAAACAAAATAAGATCAAGTGTATAACTCATACTTCCTACCACCCATTTCATGCACATGTTTTAAATAGATTTTCAATAATGAGCATACTAGGCATCGTCGCCCAACCAGCCGCCCTTGGAAGGGTAGGGTTTTCAAAAATAAGTTTGAAGATAATATAACATATTTGAAAACTCTACCATATGAAGAATACCGTAACTAGTTTAATGATAAACTTGTAAACTAGTACGAAATCCTTCAAGTAAGGAATAAAATAAGAATATATTCCATGAAACATGAAAATCACTAAACCAATGTCACTCAAAATCTATATAGCACATATAATACTCATGAAAATAAAATCATGAGAAAACATCAAGTAATATGAGTGTACAAGTTTTGTGAAAGACATAGTCATGGAAATAGGCAATTTGGCTCAATATGAAATTCCTTAAAACATAAAAATCATCAAAAATAGAATCCTTCAAGGTATTATGTATGTCTAGTACAAATAAAGTATACATACATATCCAAACATGAACGAGTCCACAAAAGTATATGCATGAAGGCAAGTGGCTCAAGGATGTATATGTATAACTAATAGTTTAGACAAAATAGACATATACATGAAGTTTAAATATAAATATGAAAAACATGTACAAAATGGGAATACAAGTCAAAATGTATGAATCATCAAAACTAGGCTATACTAGTACATCTAATGGGTACAAATGAGCATTCAAGCACAAACATATAATAATCTATTTGTGGCTCACTAGTTGTACAAGTATATATCCAAGTTTTAATGAAAACTAACATCTAAACATGTAGTCAAAATATGAAGCATAGAAATCAAAACAAAACTCATATGATCATTATGATAAATGAACATGCAATAGATCTATGATACACACAATAGCTAAAACAAATGTGAGAACACAAAAGTATAAATCCATAAACATGGGTGATCTCAAATACTAATCATACTTGTTTGGTTGTTTAGATGGAATTGGCACTGCATTATCGTACCTTTTCAAATACTGTGGCTGGACTGAATTTCACATGAGAGGGGCACTCTATTCTGTAGTAAGAACAATTTCTTCCCCCTCTGAATCAGAAATAGAGGCAACATCTATCTCAGTTTCTCTTAAGGAAGCGCATATCATGTTGCAAGAGGATGGCTTTCCTTTACCTTTGGACTTTCTGTTTGTGACAGTAATCCACTGCTAGCTTTCAATAAGATCAGGATGAACCACATGATCTCCCCTTGAGGAGTTGGGGCAGGGACCAGCCTCTTCTCTTTCTTGTTGTGGGGATCAATATTGATCACCCTCAGTTCCTCTTTTGGGATGGAACTACTCCAGCTAGTTCTAACGAGAGATCCCTGCCAAATTGGAGGGGCATCAGGGATGTCATATTGGTGGTTACCTACATCTGCTCTGGGTGGAGTTTGAGTACACACGCATCTATCAAAACTTGGAGGACATCCTTGAAGATGTAGAAACTTCTCATGGGGTATCCGAGCATCCTGTGATACAAGTGGTAGTTGGGATCATCTGTCTTGCCTATTTTTTCAGGATGTCTTGCCTCTGATAGCTTGAGCTTGTTGCTTTTTGAAGCAACTTAAATAGGGAGACAACGTGCTCATCCTTGAAGAATATACTGGTTGGCTCTTACTTGTTCTAAAGAATTGTTTCCTTTAGCAGGTTTAAGCTTAGAAGGAGACTTAACCTTTATTGCCAAAGTGTCCCTTCTTCCAGTTGAGAAGATGATTTTGGAGCACGTCGCATTGGTTTCTCTAGTCTTAACTTACTCTCCTTTTCTTCAGGTTGACCCTGGTGACAATCTCCTCCGCTTTTTCACCATGTGGTACCAATTGCTTCCAAATGCGACATGCGGCCACTCCTATCTAAGCTAAGAGTGTGGTTTGCAGCTAAGAGTGTGGTTTGCAGATTGTGGCGGCAAATCTCTACCAGTATGGACTGTGTTATGCAACTCAAAGATTAGAGTGCCATATTCCAAAACCTTTCCATAAACATCTTAATGGACTCTCTTTTCTTTTGCTTTGTTGCAAGGAGAGTCGACATCGATTTCTTTGTATTGTCTTTGAAGAAGCGAGCCAGAAATAGCTTCTCGAGGTTGGTTCAGATCTTGATAGAACCAACCAAAATCTTTATGAACCATTCAAAGGCTACCCCCTTAAGGCTGCTAATGAACAGACGAGCCATAATGGCATCGTTCGATACTACATTACCGGTTTGGGATTTGAAATAGTATATATGTTGATTCGGCGACCCTTTATCGTCAAAGGTGTGTGGGTTGGTGCTTTGAATTGGGGGATAGGGAGCAGCATTCCACTCCACCGGGTATGGCCGATTCATTCCTACCTCCTAAAGATAACTTTGATTAGCAATGGCCTCCAGGTGTTTCTCAAGTTTATTCACCCGTTTAGAGTGACGAGGTCCATTGTTGGAGCTGTCTTCTTCTTCAGACGAAGATTTGGGAGGTTCAGGTTGGAATTATTCTCACTCTTAGTTTTCTCGGAAGAAGAGCTTTCTCTCTGCTTCTGGTTCCCTTTGCTCTTTGTAGAAGAAGTGTTAGGCTTGGGACCCTTCGAGCTTTTTCTATGGTTTGTTAGCAACTTAGTTATCATCACTTGAGGTCGTTGATAGACTCTTGGTGAACTCAGTGCATCTCTTATTGTTCCCTCTGCACTCGAGCTTGCTCCTCGAACTTTTTAGCTACCTCTTCTGGAGTTTTGGTCATATATGCAAGCCTTCTTCTCCATAGAAGAGTTGGACGACTGAGGTTCTGCGATAGCAGAGTGCTTATCGCTTGCTTCAATCCCCCCTGGCCAGGCATTATAGTCCACCGGGGCTATAATTCTAGTTCGGATGTGAGAATGTTGATAGAATTTTTCAGGTTCAATCAGTATTTTTTTAAACCTGAGGAACGCTCCATATCAGAATCCTCAGAACTGATAACCAAACCTTTGGCTTGCTGGTGTAGTGGTCGGACTTATCATGTTAGAAGTCAATATTCTACATCGAAGAATGATTTCTTCTTGTGGGAGCGGTGCCTTTTGTCTGAGTTAGAGAGTGGGGCCACTGACAACCGATTGAAGACCGACGGTTTGCTCATATGAGAGTTGCAGTGGCACTCGGAGAGTACTACTGTGAGGAGCCGCTCACAACAGCATTGGGAGTAATTTGACGAATACTCTGCTGCTTTGTCAAATAGTCCCTCAGATCTGTTGCATGGGTATCTGAACTTATCATGAATTAGGTCAGGGTGGCTGGTGGTTTTGGGATCCCATAGAAAATGCATCTTTTATGCCTTGGGTATTAGCCACAGCCTGTATGCATTCAGTAATTCTGCCTCTTCTTCATTCTTGGACCTCGCTTCTTAATATTTTGACTCTTCAATGTTGTGTCTCAGGAACCTCTTCAATACGGTCTGAATTGCTAGCTCCCATTATAGTTCTAGCCTTGAACCCATGGGGATAAGGACTTCAAAGTTCAATATTGTTCTTGGCAACAGACGTGGACCTCATGTCTCTGTGTTGAAACGCGAGGGTCGCGTTTGAGCAGATCCTGTTTCTGAACGCGAGCCTCGCCTTTTGGAAATAAAACACGAAGGTCGCGTTCTGGCATCTTCTGCTTCTGAATGCGAGTCTTGTGTTTTGGAGGTGAAATGCGGATCTCGTGCTTTAGCGCAGCTAGAGGTTAGACGCGAGTCTCGAGTTCTTGTAGTGCAACATGGACCTTGCGTCTAGGCTCTGAGACGCGCATTGGTTGCAAATTAAAATATCATGTAGCTTAGGGCAAATGGGTCATGTCCACGAGAAGAGATGCTATGTAAGCATTTCGATAATTTGAGAAAAATAAGTTTTAGTGTTGGTGCTTTTTAGAAGAAAAGAAGATGGAGTGTAGAGAAGTGATTTAAAGAAAAATTGAAGATTTAAAATAGGATTTGAAAAAGATGAATTTAAGAAGACTTTGAGAGTGAGATATGTTTGTATTAATAAAAAAGAGATCTGGGTTTACTATCTTACTACTCAACGATGTGTTCTTCTCTTGAAAATCTTAGTGCCTCAACTCGATCATAGGCAAAAACTTAAGCTTGAATTTTGAAAGTTTAAGTAAAACAAATAAGATATTTGTATGAAAAAGTTAACTCCTTTGTAAAAATCTCTCTTGAACTGAATGTTAATCATCAAGTTTTTTTTTTCAGTATTGTTTTCAAAATGAAAGTTCAGAAATCCAAACCCATCCTCATGTGCCTTCAAAAATACTTGCAAAAAAGCAAGGCTTAGTTTAAAGCATCCATATGATTTAGTTGGGATATATGCACAAAAATCATTAAAAATAAAAAAGGATAGAAGAGAGACGATAGTGAGCCTAGAAAAATCGATTTTGCTACTCATACTAGTTGTAAAGCAAAATACAGAATTGAAATGCAACATACCCGAAGTAAAGAACTGAGATACAACTTCTTAAAACTATCTAACAATGATCCTAAACCCTAAAAATAAAGTAAGAAATTAATCCTAATCTTCGTCCTCTTGAACTCCAAAAAATATAGTATTTATAGCCAAAAAGGGAATAAGGGAGAGCATCAAGGATAGGGCCAAATCGCTGACCCAACAGAAAAGATCTTCTGATAAGGTTGAAGATAAGATTAGAGATATGGACAAAATCAAAATCTCTTGCCTAACAAAAAAGATCTTCTGATAATATCTCTCTGAGAGGTCTCTCGGTGACTTGGAGAGTTTCAAGAGCTCATAGAGAGTGATTCTAGAAGGGATGTTAGCCAGCTGAGCCAAGACATCAAAGCGAAAAGGTGTTGATGACCCTTCTGCTTTTTCTTTTGGGAGAGCTTTAGCGTACCTAAGCTTTTTTTTTTCTTATCCTCAGCTTTAGCGTACCTCAAGGATGTATATGTATAACTAATAGTTTAGACAAAATAGACATATACATGAAGTTTAAACATAAACATGAAAAACATGTACAAAATGGGAATACAAGTCAAAATGTATGAATCATCAAAACTAGGCTATACTAGTACATCTAATGGGTACAAATGAGCATTCAAGTACAAACATATAATAATCTATTTGTGGCTCACTAGTTGTACAAGTATATATCCAAGTTTTAATGAAAACTAACATCTAAACATGTAGTCAAAATATGAAGCATAGAAATCAAAACAAAACTCATATGATCATTATTATAAATGAACATGCAATAGATCTATGATACACACAATAGTAAAACAAATGTGAGAACACAAAGTATAAATCCATAAACATGGGTGATCTCAAATACTAATCATGCATATCACAAGTCTAATAATCATGATATTTAACATACTAATCGGAAACATCAAAACATGCTAAAAATGAATAATATGAAAAGCATGTAAACATAATGGGAGTTAGAGATTATTATCAAAAACCATGAGGGTACATCTCTATGTCTCAAAACCAAGGTGGTCCTCCCACCAAACTCCCCTTGAAAGTGATGCATCCAAATAGTCCTCTTTAAGCTCGGAACGCATCCACCTCAAGGTACCATCACTCTCACGTCATGTGAGAGCCCACACCTACATCAAATAAAATAGGAGTGGTCTTTGGTACCCATACTCTTTTGGGTCCATAGGGGTTAACTCCTTTCCTAACCCAAACAAATTTATTTGCTAAATTTACATCATGTATCTTATCAAAACAAAATTTAGCAAGGTGGCTCTTACGTCAACAATGTGTACAAGTGTACACATGAGCATACAAAGTGTTATGGGTGTGAACGTGGGAAGCATGTGTATGCCGTGGTTTGTGTGCATGCCTAGGAGGAACTTATTTCTTTCAAAACATAGATTCCAAACGTGTATGGTTCATGGCACAATGGCTCAAAGTGGAGCCTAAACATTCAACACTTTTCTTCAAACATTTATATCATTTTCAATTATAGAAGAGGTGCATGCAATATATACACTAGGTGGTGAAGCTATACTAGCTGACAAACTTGATAGTCTAAATTATTTTTCAAAGATACATTTTCATTAGACATCAAATCCAAATCCTTTGAAATAAAAATAATTTTGTTTTTCAAAGAATCATTTTCTTTTACAACAAAATCAAGTTTTGAAGATACAACTTCATTTTTCTTCAAAACTTCATTACAATCATTTTTATTTTTGAAATCTTGTTTTCATTTAGAGCAAGATCAAGTTGGGATTTAAATGAGTCACGTTCACTTGAACTCTCATCCCTTTCTTGCAAAGCAATCTCAAGTCTAGAAGATAAATTTTTATTTTCTTCTTTTAAACCAAAACTATCCTTTTTCAAAAGTTATATTTTGAAATCAAATTTTCACAATTTTTAGCTGGTTCATTATTTAAGGCATGTACATCCATACACTCATTACAATAAGAACTAGTACTAACATCTAGTTGAGTATCCGAATGTACCTCAAGGGAGTCATTCCCTTGGACCATGAAGCAACGTTCGTCAGACTCGTCTCGACTAGATTTTCTCTTCTTATTGATAAGCGTTTGTAGTTCGGGAGATGTCAAAATGTTCCACACTGCAAAAGCGGAATCAAATGAGAAAATACATGTAAATATTCTTTATCAAGAGATGCTCTAAGTGCCTTTAGGGTTTGTACATTGGCCTCTATATGCTTGCTATCACTAAGGTAAGATTTCTTGGTAATAGCAAGGTAAACTTTGTAACCTAGGGCTTTAAATGGCAACTCATCATAACCTTCCATATATCAAGTCTAGAGATATTAAACATGGGAGGGCTATCCATGAGTGCAAACTATATGTGTGCAAATTCAAATGATAGATTAGCAAATCTGATACCAATTGAAAGTACACCTAGAGGGGGGTGAATAGGTGTATGGCTAATCTTATGAACAAAATATGAAAATTAAAAACTTAAATGCAACACACTTAGTGTAACCAAAGAGTGTAGCTGAATTCCCGGTGAAGGGCTCTGGACTAACTCCTCTTGATTCCTCTGAATAAGAGTTGAGGTGCTATATGAAGCTCTCTTGGTTAAACACAAGTGAGGCACACAAATAAACCAAGCATGTATATGATATGACAACATGTATCAATGCAAGGCACAATATAAGAGAGAGTTAGAGAAAGTGGATCAATCACAAACATCAAGATATGTTTCGAGGTTCGAGCACACAGCTCTACGTCCCCGCCTTCACACAGAAGGATTTCCATTAACTCGTCCACACAGGACTTCCCACACAGGGAACCTCCACTTGGGCAATTACAATTAGGAGTACACAACTCCTCTCTCCAACAAATACAACCTCTACACTTAGAGGCAAGGCACAAAGCCAAACAATATCAACCTCACAAATGAGGGATAGGCACAAAGCCACTCAAATACAATCACCTCACACTTGAGGGATTCCAACACAATCTCCACCTCTCACTAGAGGGAGCCAAATACCACTTTCACTATCACCTCACACTTGAGGGATTCAACTCAATCACCTCTCACTAGAGGGATATCACAATCAATGGAAGGTTTAGAACTTGGTGATCTCAAAGACCATAAACCAATTTCTTTTCCCACAAAACAAAGATCCTAATAGATAGGATAGTAGATAAGCTCAAGTGTGAGAAATCAAAGTGTTTGGAAATCAATACACAAAGAAAAATACTTGGGAAATCAATTAAAATTTGATAGAAATGAAGAACAAAACAAATATCCCAAATCTCTATTTTCTTTGATTTTTCCAACCCTTGAAACAAATAAAGATGAATCTTTTTGCCTTAAAAACTCATTTGAAAACTTGTATTAAAACACTTGTTAATGGGAAAATTTTACTCTTGAAATTCTTATCAAAAACCAACTCAAATGGGGATATTATAATCCCATTTGGAATCTGCGCTTGGCAGCTGAAAAGGGCATTTTTTGCCCTTCCGGTCGACTGGCCGGTCGACCGGCCAACGGTCAAAAAAAGTAACCGTTGAGCCCTCCGGTCGACCGCCGGTCGACCGTGCCAGATCCAGAGAGCAACTGCTCTCTGGCCGGTCGATCGCCCGGTCGACCGAGCTGGAAACAGAGAGCAGAGCTCTCTGCCCGGTCGACAGACCCGGTCGACCGGAGGCTTTCCAGAGAGCAGAGCTCTCTGGCGGTCGACCGGCCTCCCTAGCAAAGCAGCGTGCACATTCTGTGCACGTCAGTCGACCGGCCCGGTCGACCGCTCACTGCTATGGTCGACCGGCCGGTCGACCGACAGCC
This sequence comes from Agave tequilana, assembly GCA_038442645.1. Taxonomy (NCBI): domain Eukaryota; kingdom Viridiplantae; phylum Streptophyta; class Magnoliopsida; order Asparagales; family Asparagaceae; genus Agave; species Agave tequilana. Next base: position 10,566 of record JAVJIF010026694.1, read on the forward strand.
TGCCTGCCTGACTAATTAGGGTCTTAAAAACTAGAGTTTTTTATTATCAATTAAATCCCATAAAACCACATAAATTCCACAAAAATCAGTTCATGTTATATCTTTAAAATACAAACATATTTGAGTAAAAATCAAATCATGTTACAAACATTTTGAACCATTTTTGTGACTTAGAAAATTTGCCTTAAACCAAATTCTGTATTTTCTAAAACTTAGATTTTTGAAATGGAAATCTGATTTTTTCAAAACACATGTAAATACAAAAACATGATATTTAAATAACTTTGAAGCATATAGTATATGGATAGAATCCAATATACATGAAAGGTATTATATCTATGTTTTTAACATTAAATCTAAAAATAGGTTTTGTCTAAATACAAAACTCCAAACACATGAAGTAGACTATCAAAAATAAGTTTTTTCTAAATAGAAGAACCATATATGTATATAGATCAAATCTAATATACATTAAAATCATGTAAACTTATTTTGATTCTATCTATTCATGAAAACCAAGACCGGTTAAACTGAAAACCAAAACCAATAAACATGAATCTTAAAACAAGTGTGTGTAAACTTGAGCATATCACACTATCTAATCTTTACAATGGATCTAAACTAAATCTTAACTAAATAAACCGAAGCCTTCTTGTAGAATGCCGTCTCCAAGTTGACTCGATCCAAACGCGATCCAACGAGCTTGACTCCAACCGAGTGCTAGATATGAACTTGACGCTCGAGCTCTAGAATCACCATGTGAAAGCTCCAAACACCTTTATTGAAGCTAATCACCTGCTAATATCTTGGTTAAATATCTAAAATTAAATATCACAAGATTATTAGTAAACTATAATTATATGAGTTAATCATCATCAAAACTAGAGTGGAAGGCCTCTGGGCCAACAATTACTAGTTAGTAGTCATGAGTTTTCTTTTACCTTATTTAAAAGCTAATTCCAAAATATTTTATCATTTTTTCTATCGTTGTTTTACCATCCTCTTAGTTCATCTTAGCTTCAACTTCTTTTCTATTTTGTTTTCCAAATCACTTCTCTTTCGTCTTTACATCACCGTTTTATCGCCTTCTTCACCTATCACTTTCAGATTTCATTTCTTTTTTCCTTATTCTTTTACAAAGAAGAACTTGTTAATAACCAATGTGAATAATTAATGTTTCTATCGCCTCTCGTCCCTGTGGATTCGACCCGTTGAGCCAATGCTATAACAGAAGTATCGAGGGAACATTAGCATGCTTGCTTTTACACTGATTTCATAAAGACACACATTTTTGAATGCTGGTTCCGCTTCGACCACCAATCTTGAAATATCATCTCGAAATCATAATGGTCTATGCCTTGATCCAACAATGGAATGTGATTCGGTGAAATGATTTACTTGTGTTGAAAAGTGAAAGGAACGTGATTAATACTGACTCGATAATATGACTTAAATCAAGTTTAGGTTTGAGAGTCGAATTGGTTCAAAAGTTGGGTCCAAATCAAAGAGTTAAAATTCATATTCAATTCTCATCAATAGAATGTGACTATCTAAAGTAGGTGGCTCAATTTCAAGATCTATGGGTACATGTGAAGCGCTCCGCTCTCGCAGATATGGAGACGCTACGGCGATATACATACGCAGGGTGAAAATACTCCTACATTCATACGCTAAGCCTCAGTATAGAAAATAAATACAATATATATGATTATTCTAATATTAAATAAGTACAAGAATACCTGTAAAAGAGTCAGTGATCATACTAGATATGGAAACAAGGATAAATAAAGAAATAGAAATAAATAATAAAGATACCTATGAAGAAAAAAGGGTGGCGATCTCAAGATAATATCTCGAAAAATATCAGGTGCTATGAAATCTCTGAGCTCCAACCTGAGCGCGCAAACTCAGGGTCGTCAGAAAGCGAGCTAGTAAGTGGTAAAATAAAAGAAGCAGTACCATATACTATCATAGTACAATCTGTAGGTACCTAGAGGGGGGTGAATAGGTGACTTGCTAATCTTATGCCAACTAATACAGAATTAAAACTATTTATGTAAAGTAAAAACTCCTATTATACTAAACACACCAAGTATAACCAAAGAGTGTAGCCGAATTCTCAGTGAATGGCTCTGGATGATCTCCTCAAGATTCCTCTAGATTTAGAGTTGAGGTTTTACTATAGCTCTCTTGGTTTGATAGAAGTGTGTGCACACAATCAATCCCAAGCATATATATCAATAAAGCACAAGTATATCAAGCATATAAGGATATGAACAATATAAGTATGCAAGATATAAAAACACAAGGGAGAGATAAAAAGACAAGCAATCGCAAATATAGGAGAATTATTTTGAGGTTCGACCACACTTGCTCTATGTCCCCACCTTCACCACTATGAAGGATTTCCACTATAATAGATCCTGCAAGATCACTCGGTACCGCAACACTTACAACGAGCTCTCTCAAGAACTCTTGAACCCGCAAGTCTCTCACTTGTTCCCGCAAGAACAACATACGCAAGCTCACTAGCTTGTCGAAGTCGCATCTCTACAACTTCTTAAATACAAGGGATGGAACACTTGTGGTCACTTCTCTTGATCACAAAAATAACTCTCACAAATAAAGATTCTTATAGGATGAATATAGTAATGAAAAGCTCAGGTTGTGTGAGAATACATGATAGATTTTGTGGTGAAAAACTCAAGAAAATTCCTTTTGAAAAAGATCAAGAAAAACACTCTTGATAAACTCTCCTTTTGATATGGAATTTTAGCCCAAAAACTTGTGGAGAAAAACTCTAAGAGAGATAGGAAAAACTGGCTCTAAAACTTTTTCAAAATCTTATTTAACACTGTCCAAGAGAATCCCAATTTATAGGGTTCAAAAAATTAGCCATTGGGCACAATTTTCTGGCCAGAATGACTTGTCGGTCGACCGGCTGGTCGACGGTCTCAGACCGTTGGGGTTGCTGGTCGACCGCCTTGTTGACCACACCTAGGCCATTTCCCTATCGGTCGATCGCTCGGTCAACCATGACCAACACCAAAAAGCAGAGCTCCTTGGTTGGTCAACCGCTCGGTCGACTGGGGCCAGATCCAGAGAGCAGCCTCTCTGGATCGGTCGACTGCAAGGTCGACCGACCCTAAGGCCATGGGCTTGTGCACACTTTGTGCACGTCGGTCGACCGACAAGTCGACTGAGCCCTGATTCATTCGACCGGTCGGTCGACCGCCAGCAGCCTAAAACTGGGTTTTTAAGATTTAAAACTTGAACCCATAAACCTATAAAAGTTTTATTAAATCCCATAAATTCCATAAAAAATTAGTTCATTGAAATATTTTGAAGTACACATGTGTGATCAAAAATCAATACATATTACAAACAATTTGAACTATTTTTGAGGCATAAAAATTAAGGCTTAAACTGAAAACCATATTTTTTAAAAAAAATTCTAAATGAAAAAGCTATTTTTTCAAAACTTGTTCAAATACAAAAATAAGATATTTAAATACTTTTGAAGCATAATTTGTATGAAAATGTTCTAATACACATATAAGATGAAATATACTTGTTTTTGATAAAAGCTCATAATAAGTTTTGACTTTAACAAAACTTAAAAGCATGACGTAGAAACATCAAATAAGTTTTTCTAAACAACATGAAGCGATAGTGTTTATGGATGAAATTCAATACACATATAAATCATGTAAACCTGTTCTAATGAAATCTATTAATAAAACATAAATATGTATTCTCTGAAAATTCAAAACAAAAACTGTATTTTTCAAAAACTAAAACTATTTAATATGAAAGCAATATATAAATTTTATGTGTGTATAAATGAGCTTGAGCAATCCACAAATAATCTATCCTTTATATTTTATCCTAAAAATAAAATCTTAAAACTTTTCAAGTCTTGAAAATCTTCTTTTCCACCTTGACTTGGTCCAAACTCAATCCAAAGAGTGACGACTTTATGTTTGAGTACTTGATGCGATCTTGATGCGTGAGTTCTTGAATCAACACGTGCTAGCTTCAAAACTTGACTTCGAATTTTTTGTTGAGCTAAACACTGACTAAAATCTTGCTAAAAATCTGAAATTTAAATAGACACAAGATCATTAGCACTATAACTACATGAGTTAATCATCATCAAACTAGAGTGATGGGCCTTCAGGCCAACAATCTCCTCCTTTTTTATTATGACAAAACTCATGGAGTTATATATACATGGATTAAAGATAAGCTTCATAGAAGCTCCCCCTTAACTCATGCATAGCAATAAAACAAATAGATATTCAATGTTAAGTGCATAAACTAAACAAATATAAATATAAACATATATGCATAAACACAAACACATAGCATGCATATATAAACTCTCTCAATTCTTCTCCACTTTTTTGTCAATTCATCAACAAAGGGGTGAAAAAACAAACAAGATAAATGTATATGCGATATAAACTAATGAAGAGGAGAGACGTTAAGTTAGCTCCCCTGCATACATGCATTACATGGAGAAGGGATGACTAGACCTTAACCCATATAAGTATAATATATAATGTACAGACGGAGATATTAAACTCCCCTTACACAGGTGTACCACATAAGAAAGAGAGGTCAAGCTCTACTGTATGTAAAATACACTCAACATGAATCTATATATAGAGGAGATGTTAAGTTCCCCTTGTATATAAGCAACACATATCAAACACATTTTTTTTCAAAAAAAATTTGATACCACTTAAAACAAAATTTGAAATTACTTGAAGTTAACAAAACAAATTTTTATACTAATTGAAAGCAAATTGTAGTTGACAAAACAAATATTGATATCGCTTGTAGATAAACATCAACATGAAATCATTTTAAGTTTAATGAATTTTTTGAAATAATTATAAAACTAATGCATAAACTTATGAATGATATCAATTAACATTTAGAATTAATTCAAGCTTAGCATAAAATAGTTTGTACTTTTAAAACATGTATGACATTGTAAAATAAGTACAATCAAAATCATATATATGTATGTATGAAAATGAAAATACCACTAGAATTTTGAAGCATACATATACAAGAAAAACTAATATGGTATACAAAAATAAAATACCATGAAAATCATGTGTATAACTCATATCATCCACTCTTTTATGCACAAGTTTAAAAGGATATTCAATAAGGGCATAAAAGGCATGGTGGCCCAACTAACCACCTTAAAGGGTAGAAGTTTCCAAAAATAAGTTTTTGAAGATAATTATTAATTGAAAAACACTACCAATGAAGAACAAATAACTCGTTTAAAATAATTTTGAAAACTAGTTAGAGATCTTTCAAATAAGGAATAAAATAATATGTATCCCATGAAAACATACTAAGTACATAATAATTGACACTCAAAAATCAATAAAACATAAAAATATGTGCTCATGAAAATAAAGTCATGAGTAAACACAAAATATATATATAGTGCCCAAAAATCATGTAATAGACATAGTCATGGAGATAAATCAATAAGGCTCAAAAGAAAACTCATATAAAATTTTTTTCACAAAAACATGATATATCATATAAGCATGCAAGAGTCGTCAAAATTAAGACATACAATGTACAATAAAATATAAAATGAGTACACAAAAGAAATAGAGCATGTAAAGCACGTATCTCAAAAATTATACATGTATAACACAAGTTTTAATAGATTTGCATATAGACATATGATATAAACATTTAAATCAATATATACTTCAACTTAAACATATAAAAACATGAATTCAACAAAAATAAGCATGTAAATTCACTTGAAAACATGAATATAATTTTCAAAAATACATGCATAGTTTAGGCAACCAATCAACTCAACTATAAGCACAAAATAACACATGATAGAGTTTAAGTTACTTACACTAGCATATAAACATTTAAATATTTTAAAAGTGGATGATGAAATAGTGATCAACATGATGTAGCCAATCCATTTCTCCAAAATAAGGTGGTCCTCCTATCAAGCTTCTTGATAGTGATGCATCCAAGATATATCCGTCAAGCTCTGATTGCATCTACTACCAAGGCACCAATCCTCTCACGTCTTGTGAGAGCTCACACCTACATCAAAACAAGAGGTGGAAATTTTGGTACCTATATCTTTTTTTGGGTCCATGGGGGTTAGCATTATAAGGAACCCAAAGATTTTTATTTGTAAAATTAAAAAATTAATTCTATCAAAACAAACTGGTAGAGATGGAAACCATAATGGGGTAGTGTGATCATAAATAAACAATTGCTTGAGGATGTAGTGAAGATTAAGAGAAAGGGTGATAGGATTTTACTACTTAAACTTATTTTAAGTAAGGAGATTTTTAATGTTATTAGTATCTATGCACCACAAGTAGGACTTGATGAGTCAAATAAGCGTCAATTTAGGAGAATTTAGATGAGATGTGTAAGGCATACCCATTAAAGAAAAACTTTTCATAGGCGGTGATCTCAATGGACATGTAGGAACTAGTCGTTATGGGTTTGATAGTGTACATGGAGGATTTGATTTTGGGGAAAGAAATGAACCAGGTAACTCGATTCTACATTTGGCTTTGTCATATGATTTGATCTTAGCGAATACTTGGTTTAGGAAGAGAGATTCTCACTTGATCACTTTTACAAGTGGATCAAATGCGAGCCAAATCGATTTCTTTTTAACTAGAAAAGTAGACAGAGGTTGTTGTATGGATTGTAAGGTAGTACCAGGTGAGAGTGTAGTAACCCAACATAGACTGTTATTTTAGATGTCCGGATTAGAAAGAGATTTAGAAAGATTAAACGTAAATTAGATCCTAAGATTAAGTGGTGACGGTTAAAAGAAGGTAACCAAGGAGTTTTTATAAATCGAGTAGTACATGAAGCATATTGGAAAGCCCAAGATGATCCCAATACAACATGGAACAAAATTGCTAGCTGTATTAAAAGAGTAGCTAAAGATGTACTTGGTGAGTCACGGGGTGGTGCTCCATCATATAAGGACACATCATGGTAGAATAAAGAGGTAAAAGTTGCCATTAAGAGCAAACGAAACTCTTATAGAGATTTGAAGAAAAATTGTGATGGAGTGAGCTTTGAGAGGAAGAAAGAGGCTAAGAAAGTTGTTCAGAATGCAAGAGTTAAAGTGTACAAAGAAGTGTATGAGAAGTTAGACACTAAAGAGATTGAAAACGATGTATATAGAATTGCTTGAATACGGGATAAAAAAACTAGAGACTTTTGTACTGTGAGGTGTGCCAAAGATGAGGATCAGACGGTTTTTGGTTGAGATGAAGAAATCAAAGAAAGATGGAAAAAATATTTTGACAAATTATTCAATGGTCGTTCTACTCAAAACTTGGATGATCTTACTATTCAGTGTCAGGATATTAACCATAATTATATACGCAGAATTAGCGAATCTGAAGTTAAAGAGGTCTTGAAGAGGATGAAGTCAAGGAAAGCTGTTAGCCCGGATGGAATTCCTATTGAGGTGTGGAGATGCTTAGGAGAGGTGGGCATGAGATGGCTGACAAAGCTCTTTAACAAGATCTGGCTAACTAAAAAGATGCCAAATGAGTGGAGGAAGAGTATATTAATACCTCTATATAAGAACAAGGGTGATATCCAGAGTTGTTCAAACTATCGTGGAATAAAACTCATGTGTCACACCATGAAGCTTCGAGAAAGGGTAATTGAATACAGGTTAAGGCAGAATGTCACTATATCAGAGAACCAGTTTGGGTTCGTGCCGGGGAGATCGACGACAGAGGCTATTCATTTGCTTCGTCAACTTATAGAGCGATTCCGAGAGAGGAAGAGAAATTTGCATATGGTTTTTATTGATTTAGAAAAAGCTTATAATAAGGTGCCAAGAGAGGTATTATGGTGGATATTGATGAAAAAGGAAGCCCCCATTAAATATATTGACATAATCAAGGATATGTATGATGGAGTAGTGGCAAATGTCAGAACTTGTGGAAGCATAACAAGTGATTTTTCTATCACAATTGGATTGCATCAAGGATCTGCATTGAGTCCATTCTTATTTGTTATACTGATGGATGAGCTTACTAGAGCTATTAATGATGAGATACCGTAGAGTATACTATTTGCTGATGATATTGTCCTAGTTGATGAGACAGGAGCTGGGGTAAATACCAAATTAGAGTTATGGAGGCAAACTCTAAAATCTCGAGGTTTTAGATTAAGTAGGGCCAAAACAGAGTATATGGAGTGTAAATTCAATAAGCAGGGAATACAAGATTATAGTATTGTGAGACTAGATGGACAAGAAATACCAATGAGCAGTCATTTTAAGTACTTGGGTTCTATTATCCAAAAGGATAGGGAGATCGATAGTGATGTCCACCATATGATTCAAGCCGGCTGGTTGAAATAGAGGAGCACAATAGGAGTTTTATGTGATAGTAACATTCGGTTATGGCTAAAGAAAAAGTTTTATCAGACTGCTATTAGGCCAGCTTTGTTATATGACACAGAATGTTGGGTTATAAAAAGATATCATGCTTTGAAGATTAGTGTAGCAGAGATGCACATGCTTTGTTGGATGTGTAGTAACACACGGAGAGATAAGATGAGAAATGAGGATATTCGTACTAAGATAGATGTAGCCTCTATAAAAGAGAAGATGAGAGAAAATCGCCTGCGATGGTTTGATCATGTGCGACATAGACCTACAAATGCACTAGTCCGACGAGTAGAGCGTATCAATTTAGGGTAAGTTAAAAGAGCGCAGGGGAGACCGAAAAAACATGGATGGAGGTAATACGACAAGATATAGAGGCTAAAGGTCTTAGTGAAGGCATATTGCTCGATAAGAATGAGTGGAGAAAGCTGATCCATGTTCCCAATCCGGCGTAATTCTTTTTTGGTTCATGTAGCCTACCCCAAATGCTTGGGACAAATGGCTTAGTTGTTCTTGTTGTAATTCTATCAAAACAAAATCTTGTAATATGGCCTTTGTGGCCACAATGTGTACATGTGTACACTCTAACATACATATGAGTGTGATGTGTATGTACATGATGTGTATGAGATGTATGCCGTGTAGGATGTGCTTGCGTGTGTGGATTTTGTTTCTTGCGAAACAAAGATTCCAATTTATTGTGTTTAAATGCACATTGGCTCAAAGTGGAGCCCAAATAATCTATTTTATTATTCAAAGCATGACTCTCATTTTTATCAAAAGAGGATGCAACATTATTAGCATGAGAGACATGGCAAGAATGAGAATCAAAATTATTTTTCTTTTTGAAAATAAAAATCTTTTCTTTTTCATTCAAAACAATTTTCTTTTTCCAAAGCCTATGTTCATTTAAAATAATTTCCTTTTCTTTTCCATCAAACTAATTTTCCTTTTTAAAGATTCATTTTCTTTTAAGATAATTTCAAATTTATTTGAAAGGAATCTTTTTCAATCAAAGTAAAACCATTTTCATTTTTCAATCTTTTTTTTAATTAAATCATACTTATTAAGAAGCATCTTGCAAAGCAATGCAAGTTCATCATATGACATCTCTTCGTCATTGTCAAGCTCGGATCAGAGTTTACCTCAAGGGTGTCATCCCCTTAGACCATGTAGCACATGTTGGAAGCATCACTTCCTTCATACGAGTCACTCTCTTTGTGATATTGTATTTATTACCAAGGGAGATGAGAGTGTTCCAGACTACAAAAGCCGAATCAATATTAGAAACTCTAGATAAATACTCATCATTTAGGGTTGATTTTAAAGCATGAATGACTTTTGTATTAGCCTCAAGATTTTTGTCACTTAAAATGTATGAATCTTTAATGGTGAAAAAATAAACATGAATACTTAGGGCTTTAAGAAACATAAACATCTTAACTTTTCAAATTTGAAAGTTAAGAATATCAAACATAGGAGATGTCATGAAATCCATGTGTGTGTATGTAAATATTGTGATCAACAAAAGTAAGATCTTTAACTTTAGGTTGTTAGACCCAAATCAAAAGTACCTAGCTCTGATACCAATTATAGGTCATGTAGAGGGGGGTGAATAAGTGACTTGCTACTCTAATGTCAACTATTACGGAATTAAAACTATTTATGAAAACTAAAAATTATTATGCTAAACACACTAAGTGTAACCAAAGAGTGTGCCGAATTCTTGGTGAAGGACTCTAGACTATCTTCTCAAGATTCCTCTAGATTAAAAGTTGAGATGCTATTATAACTCTCTTGGTTAAATACAAATGTGAGCACATAATCAATCTCAAGCATATATATCAATAAAGCACAAGTATATCAAGTATATAAAGATATGAACTGTAACGGTCCCAGTAAAAATTTTCCTTTGATTACAATCATCACAGATTATCCAAGCGTGGGACCCATCAAGATACAATACTTCCATTCTACTAACATTAGAATGCTCTATACTTCACATCAATCTCTACTCTGATAGCATGTATAATCTTAACCTGATTTAGCATTTCCCAAAATATTGGTCCGACAACTCATAAGAAAATATAGTCTAATACATTACTATTATAAATATAATACAGGTTTGAGTCTAGCACCAAGCATTTCAATATTTACACGTGCATAGTTTTCTACAACCATATACATATCAAAAGAAACAAGCAAAAAGGGTGAAAGGTCTCCGTTGACACTTATCCCGCCTATGTTGCCATTAAGCGAGTCCCTTACCTTTGTCCAAACCTGAAAGTGAAAATGAGAATAGAGTGAGCTCGATAGCTCAGTGAGTAAAACAATATTTATATGTATATCCATTAAGTAGATGACTTTATCATCAGGTTGGCAATCGTATTTTTATACCATATGTGTGAAGTTTTAGGTATAGCTGAAACTCTGACCCAAACACACTAACAGGTCCTATTAGTCGACTAGGTCATTCCTATAGTCGTCTAATACCATTATTAGTCGACTAATACCATTATTAGTCGACTAATTATTGAAGCTATAGTCGACTAGGGTTGATCCAAAAATATTTTTACTCTCTGTTGGTCGTCAGTAGCTTATGTAGTCGACTACCCTAACCTGTATAGTCGACTACACTATGTATTAGTCGACTTACACATCACCTATAGTCGACTAGATAAGGATCAAAAAGGTATGCTGCTCTCTGTTTGTCCCTTATAACCAGTTCTAGTCGACTACCCTTTCTGGTGTAGTCGACTACTATAGGCTCTGGTCGACTATTCATTACCTATAGTCGACTAGTCATGGTCAAAAGAATAAGTCTATTCTCTGTTTGTTTCCTGCAACTAAGGCTAGTCGACTTACAGTGTTTATATAGTCGACTAAGATGTGTTTCCAGCGGTTTAACTCCTTATCAAGCTTGATCTCCCGCTACGATGGAGTCTACAAGGCCATAACAATGTCATAATTAGTTCATAGCTAAAAGAGCACAAGAGGGGTAGAATTCTTAAAGTTTTGCTTACCTTCAACCAATATCACTCCCCCTAACTTGTTGTTCTAGATCACCCAAGAAATCCCTTTCTATGGTGAGGTTAGATCACCACTTTAGCTCATTCTATTGAGTTTTTGGAAGAGTTAAAACATGAAAATGAAGCCTTTTCCTTGTATATAGAAGTAAGGGGAGTTTGTGGGGGAATAAGAGGGAGAAGGAGTGTGTTTGTGAAGAAGAAATGGGGAAAAAGAGAGGGCTGATGCTGCTTTTGCTTCTGCTGCTGCGCTACTGCTTTTGCTGCAGTAAAAAGGGAGAGAGAGAAGTTTTGTAGAGTTAGGATGAAGAGAGAGAGGGTATTGCCAAATGAGATTGTCCTCTTCATCCCTCTCCTATTTATAGCCCAATTTCTTCCATAATAACATGACAAGTGTCCCTCCCTAACCCTATCACTCTACTCCTATACCTTACCCTATAAGTAAGGCTCCATGCCCCCCTCCATGAGGTACTAGTACCACAAGCATGGTGAGGGGGTATGGTGGCAAAGTTAACAAGCATGAGGTTGTATTTATTTCTTATACATACATAAATATGTGTATACATACTAATAGGCATAGTATAATGTGTGGTATTTAGCATGAATACTTACTCCCCATCACCTCCTTAAAAAGGTGCTTATTAAGACAAGTGTTAATGAACAATATAAGTATACAAGATATAAAAACACAAGTGAGAGAAATAAGCAATTACAAACACTGGAGAATTATTTTGAGGTTCGAGCACACCTGCTCTACAACCCCGCCTTCACCACTATGAAGGATTTCCACTATAATGATCCCAGAAGATCACTCAGTGCCGCAACACCAACAATGAGCTTCTTCAAATTCTCTTATGAAGAAATAAGCATCTTCGGACTCTAAGCCATGGAATTTGGGGAGTGTATTGATGAACTGTGGCTTAAGCTTAAATTTGTGTTCACCAACCGATGGAAGTTGGATGCAGGATGGAAGTGATGTTCTAATGGGATAGAACCTATCCTGCAAAGATGTCGGTCGATCCATAACCGAATCTAGTCTTGTTTCGAACTTGGGTGGTGATGTGTTTCTAGTTAACCTAGATGAATTAGGGTCTCTTGACCACACTTGCATACACAAACACAATCACAAACAAGTTCACCAATAGTCAAGAAAAGAAAACAACCAAGCCTAGTCTAAGGTAACCTTGACCTAGACAATTCCTAACTGGTTGATTGTCCACAGGAGGTATAATGTAGACTTTGACCACAAGCTAATCAGCCAGGTCAGGGCAAGATTGGTGGGAGGTTATCCGTCAAAGACGATCCTTAATTAAGTAACCTCCAACCTTTGGGCTTTCGGCCCTTAATCCCTTTCTTAGACACTGATTTGGCAGGAGTCAAATTCTAACACTTTTCCCCCTTAGGATAATCTCCTAATGAGTTCGAGATGTCCCTAAGGCCAACGTCTATCAGATTTTACTTAGACTTAGGTTGTGCGTTCTTGGAGATGGTTTGTGGACTAAGGAAGGGTAATGACTTTCCCACCTTATCTTGACTTGGATTTTGCCCTTAGAATTTATTTGTGTAAAGTGTGCAAGATATAGAAAAGTAGCATTCAAAAGCAAATATCACCCAAGAATGTTTCCTAAACTATATGCTATGCATACGTATCTTGTCTCCAGCTCTCTTCAACAGTAATTGTAAAATAAACGTAATTAAACAAATGCCTAGAATGTAAGTCTAAACGTGTTTTTAAGCAATTAACAATCACTCAAATTACTGTTGGATTAAAACAGGGATGGTGGATAGCAGATATAGCAAGAATATAGCATACAAACACAATTTTTTTGCTAGCAAAATGTCCTGCAAAAAGAGTTTTAGTAGTCCAATGGAATTTTCAGTTTTTGCAACGCAATTTCTTGAAATTCTGTTTCCTACTTTCGAGAGTAGGGGCACAAAATTTGCAAGTCTTCTCTTGCAAAGCTTGAATGCTAGATCTGAATCTTCAAGTCCCTGAAATAACACACAAAACTTGTTAAAAAACAAATACACCGTTCTCTCCCCGGCAACGACACCAAAAATTGATTGCTAAAATGAAAGAATAATCAAAGAGTTCAGAATTTACCGTGTAGCTTGTGGCTAACGGGTCGTGTCCACGAGGAGGAATGCGATGCTTTCGGTGATTCGTTTAACAACAAAGAATTGTGCTTATTTTTTTAGTGAAAAGAGAATGGAAAGAAGGAGATGATTAAAAGAGAAATTGCAACTTTAGAGAAGGCTTTGGAGAAGGTGATTTAAAAAAAACTCGAAAATTGTTTAGTTTGTTTTAAATATAAGAGGAGAAGATCTGGGCTCACTATCTCACTACTCAACTGTTCATTCTTCTATTGAAATCCTAAATGCCTCAACTTGATCATAAGCAAAACTTAAGATTGACTTTAGAAAGTTTGAAGTAAAGCACATAAGATGGTTGGAAGAGTTCACTCTTTTCTTTAAGAAATCGTTTTGAATCGGATGTTAAATCATCAAGCGCGAAGAAGCAAGTATGAAGTAAAAATAGTTCAAGAAACGTTCTTAAAAGAAGTACGAGTTTAAAAATCCAAACTATCCTCATGTGCCTTCAAGAACACTTTCAAGAAGAAAGGCTTTCAGTAAGGCATGCAAATGATTCATTGGGTCTTTTTCATTAAAATCAGAAGAGAAGAAGAATTGAAGAGAGGTACAATAGTGAGCCTAGAAAACTGATCTAGCTACTCATAAAAAACAAAGAAGAAAGCAAGTAAATAATGCATGACATACCGTAATATGAGTGAAAGAAAATGTGGCTTGATTCTTGTATTGATGTCACTTCAATCTTCAAGTACAAGCACTTAATTCCTCTCTCTCACAAGTATTTGTACTGGACTACAAATTAAAAAACAAAAATACAACTTTTGTACTATCTAACAAAGAGCCTAAATTCTTAGAAAATAAACAAAATTCTAATCCTAATCTTCGCTCCTTTTTCATCTGTTGAAACTAGTATTTATAGGGAAAAACTAGAAGGGGGATCCTGGGAAGATTAGGGGAGCAAACGCTCCCCAACAGAAGCAACAAGGCCGCGGAAACACGGCTTGGGCCGCGTTTTCCGGCCCTGGTGTGGCCAGATGGCCACACCCAGTTGGCTGGATCTCCTGATTTGGTGAATCTCCTGTATCTTTTTCTTATTTTCTTGTTGCTGCTCCAAAAATTGACGAAACAGCCTTTGATTGTTTGGCTCAACCGCTTGATTCAGGGAGGATTCTTCTCAACCGGCTTTCAACCTCTCTGATGTACCAAGATTTTACCCTGATTCCTTAATTTCGAATTTATTCTGAATTAAATCAGAATTGTGGGCTTTTGGGCTTGTTTCTCTTTTCTTTCCTTTAGCAATTGGCCTACATTTAACAAAAAAAAAGAGACTTATTAATAGGATTTATTAGCTGAAAAGTATGGTAAGATGACAATGTATATGCAATATATGTGACTAATCAGAGCTCCCTCAAGAACTCTTGGACTCGCAAGTCCCTCACTTGTTCTCGCAAGAACAACACACACAAGCTCACTAGCTTACCGAAGCCGCACCTCTACAACTTCTCAAATACAAGGGGTTGAACACTTGTAATCACTTCTCTTGATCAAAAAATAACTCTCACAAATAAGAATCCCTATAGGATGAATATAGCAATGGAAAGCTCAAGTTGCGCGAGAAAACAAGATAAATTTTGAGGTGAAAAACTAAAAAAAATCCTTTTGAAAAAGATCAAGAAAACACTCTTGATAAACTCTCCTTTTGATATGAAATTTTAGCCCAAAATCTTGTGGAGAAAAACTCTAAGAGAGATAGGAAAAAACTGGCTCTAAAATTTCTCTAAAATCTTATTTAAAACTGGCCAAGAGAACTAAATTTATAAGGTTTAGAAAACTAGCCGTTGGGCATAATTTTCTGTCCAGAATGACTGGCCGGTCGATTGGCGAACGGTCATCTTTCAAATGGTTAGGGTTGCCGGTTGATCGCCCGGTCGACCACACCCAGGCCATTGCTCTATCGGTCGACCGTGACCAAAACCAGAGACCAGAGTTCTTTGGTCGGTCGACCGCACGGGTCGACTGGCTCTAAGGCCACGGGCTTGTGCATGTTTTGTGCACATCGGTCGACCGGACCAGTCGACCGAGCCCTGGTTCGGTCGACCTCCAGCAGCCCAAAACTGGGTTTTTAAGGATTTAAAACTTGAACCCCCCTTACACCCAAAAAAATTCTATTAAATCTCATAAATTCCTCAAAATTAGGTTTTTAAAATACTTTGAAATGCAAATATGTATAATAAAAAACCAACACATATTACAAACAATTTGAACTATTTTTGAGGCATAAAAATTAAGGCTTAAATCGAAAATCGTATTTTTCAAAAATAAACTTCTAAATAAAAAGCCCATTTTTTCAAAACTTGTTCAAGTACAAAAATAAGATATTTAAATACTTTTGAAGTATAGTGTGTATAAAAATGTTCCAATACACATATAAGATGAAATATACTTGTTTTTACAATAATCTTAAAATAAGTTTGACTTTAATAAAACTTAAAACCATAAATTAGAAACATCAAAATAAGTTTTTCTAAACAATATGAAGCAATAGTGTATATGGATGAAATCTAATACACATATAAACCATGTAAACTTGTTTTGATGAAATTTATTCATGAAACATAAATATGTATTCTTTGAAAATCCAAATCAAAAACTGTATTTTTCAAAAACTAAAACTATTTAAAATGAAGTAAAATATAAATTTTGTGTGTGTGTAAATGAGCTTGAGTAATTTACAACTAATCTTTCCTTTATATTTTATCCTAAAAATAAAATCTTAAAACTCACAAACACGACTTAAGTCTTGAAAATCTTCTCTTGAAAACCTTCTTTTCCATCTTGACTAGGTCCAAACTCGATCCAAAGAGCAACGACTCCATCTTTGAGTACTTGATGTGATCTTGATGCACGAGCTCTTGAATCAACACGTGCTAGCTTCAAAACTTGACTTCAAATTTTGGTTGAAGTTAAATACTAACTAAGATCTTGGTAAAAATCTGATACTTAAATAGACACAAGACCATTAGTACTATAACTACATGAGTTAATCATCATCAAAACTACAGTGATGGGCTTTTGGGCCAGCAAAATCACAATAATATATAATAAATGTCAAGATAACAATAATACAGTATAAATATCCTAACAACCAGTATATCAATATTACAAGTATTCTATCAATACTATAATATCATCATTACCTAGCATGATATAACAATGTTGCCTTTGCAATATTATATAATACATGATTGTATATCATAGCTATGTCACATGAGAAGAGTTATACATGTATCAACTAACTTAATTTTATTATACTATTAACATGTTATTATGATGAATATGAGTAATGAGATTCTTTATTTAGTTATACACTAACAATATCAATTTGTTTAATGAACATGTATCACATCTTAATTATTTCTTATTTATTAATAATAACAATAACTGGACGGTATTATTAGTTAAGATGAATGATTGGTCGCTAATGCTGCATATTTAGTATCATATTTCCATACTTATTTTAGAATAAAAACCTGCATTGTCCTAATTAAATGCTAATTTTATTTGCAGGCCCAATCCTTAAGGAGATGAAGAGAAATGAGCCCAAAAGCCCACAAGAATTCTGAATTAAATCAGAATTAATTCGCACTAAGTAAATCAGGGCAAAATCAAGAGGTGAAAAACCGGTTGAGAAGAATCCTCTCAGAATCGATCGGTTGAAGTAAAGATCAACGGCCATTTTTTCAAAATCTCGGAGCCAAACTGCAAAACCAACTCCAGATAAAATCAGAGGGAGAAACCGGGGAGACCCACCAACAGGGTGTGGCCACCTGGCCACACCCTGGCCGCGGAAATGCGGCTCAAGCTGCGTTTTCGCGGCAAAGTTGTGAAGTTAGGGGGAGCGTTTGCTCCCCCGACCTCCCCGGGATCCTATAGATTGGGTTTTTGCTATAAAAGGCCTGTACTTGCGCTGAAAATGAGACGACAATGTAGAGAAGGGATTTAGCCTAGTTTTCATTTGTAGTTTAGGTTTTTCTTTTCTTTATTATGTAATTGTAATGTGTATGTAAGATTAGGATTAGATGATGATTCATGTAAGTAAGAGAGAGAGAGGCATATGTTGAGAGTGACACCGATGTACCCTCCTCCTTTCTTCCATTGTTTCAGTAAGTAATAAAGGTAATTGCTTTGTTTTTATGTTCTACTTTACTTTACTTTTCTTTTGCTTTCTTCTTCCTCCTTCTACTTTACCTAGTTTGTTTTTGTTGAGTTTACAAGTGAATTCCAAAGCACAAGTATAACGATGTTATGTGAGTGCCAACGATAGTTCATGAAGGCGTTCTCCTCCTCAAGACGTATCACTTCATGCTTGTGCTAGACTTAATGATATAATGCGAACGGGGACTGACCTCGGGCTTATGATCTATGCGTTGAACGCCTCCTAAACAAAGGTAGAACATGCAAAGGTTTTCAGGTAAGTCATTAATCAATCTAGGTAAGTATTTCTTCAACCTTCTTTCTTTTATTTCTTTAGCATTGATCGCAATCACGATTTCTTTCACCACATCTTCCAAATCGTTTTCACTCTTTTTCCCAACTTATTTGTACATAATCGCTTTCATCGTTTTCTGATTTTTCTCCACTTTCTATTCTACCACTTTCTTCTTAACTTTAACTATTAACTCTTTTTCATTTTCTTAACTTTAACCAAAGAAGAATCTTCGTTTTATCTTCATTAAGATTTCAATAAAAGAACGTAAACGCTTCCATCGCAAAACCCTCCTTGTGGATCACGACCCGCATAGCCACTTGCTATCGCGGAAGAATTGAGCACTTGCACATCTTCATTCTGGATCTTAAATTCTTTATTTTTGTGTGCATGTTTAGCCTCAATCAAATTTTGGCGTCGTTGCCGAGGAGGGTAACGTTTTTATTGAAATCTGAATTTTTATTGAAAATTTTTTAGAACTAAAACGAACTTTCTTCTCTGTTACAGGTTAAGGGCAAGTAAAGCAGGAAATTAAAGTTGCAGTAACATATAAGTGGCCTTGGGCCTCTGCTCTAGAAAGTAGAGACCAAGTGCCCTCTGCTTTGCCGCGGATCCGCGGCCAAAGCCGCGAAAACGCGGCAAAAAGGAGTGGACTACTAACGTTCTTTTTGCAGGGCTGCTTGCTTTGCAAATTGTAGTTTTCTTCAACTTTACTTTTTGTTATATGCCATCACATAAGCCTGCTAATAATCAACAGTAAAACATTTATTGAAAAGATAAAAAATTGATTAGACGTTTGCATTTTAGGCACGTGTCTTTTCAATTCATTTATTTTTACTGTTGAAGAGTGCTGGAGCAAGGTACGTATACATTGCATTTAGCATAGGACTCACTTCTTGGTTGATTTATATCGCTTTGAGTGAATCTTCTTTATCTTGTACACTGGCACAAATTGATTTTAAGGGCACCACCCATTAACAAGATAAGGTGGGGATTTAATCACCCTTTCTTAGCCCAAAAATCAGATTCCAAGCACTCACTAACCCAAGCCTAACTAAAAATGAGTAGACGTTGGCCCTAGGGACATCTTGGACTAAATTAGGAGATTATCCTAAGGGGGAAAAGTGTTAGAATTTGACTCCTGCAAAATCAGTGTCTAGGAAAGGGATTAAGGGCCGAAAGCCCGAAGGTTGGTGGTTATTTAATTAAGGAACGTCTTTGACGGAAAACCTCCCACCAACCTTGCCCTGACCTGGCTGATTAGCTTGTGGCCAAAGTATGCATTGGACCTCCCGTGGACAGTCTAACCAGTTAGGAGTCGTCTAGGTCATAGGTCTACCCTAACTTAGGTTAGAATTTTTTCTTTTTCTTTGTTTGTTTATTTGTTTGTTGTTCTTTCTTTTCGTTTGTATTCCATTGTATGATATGGCCTATAATAACAATTTTTTCAACTTCAATAATAATCCATATTACACATCAAACTCTTTTTCGGATATTACCAACCTGGCATATCATGACTTTAACCAACCTAGTGTGCCGGATTGGTCTTATCCGAATCAATATAACCCATGTCCCCCATCGTATGACTATAATTTCCATAACGATTTCAACTCGTCACAGAGTCAGTGGGGATTCACCTCCCCCGAGCATAATTATCAACTAACTTGTCCTCCTTCTCCACCTAGTCTACAATATTTTCAAGATTCATACTCAGTTCCACCCGTCCAAAATAGGAAAGCATCAATTTTGGAAATGAGTATGCGTGAGTCCAAACACAAATCCTAAAATCTGATGGACTCACAATTTTACTACCACTTCCAAGACAATTCTTCATCTTTCCATCAAAACAATGACCCTATCAACTATGAAAAGATGCTTGAAGCCATGACTCAGGCTCAAAACACTCGTAATCGTGACATAGATATGATGGTCGAATCTCTACATTCTCACCGTTGGACCAGTTCTGATGTCACTAACCATTCTGTTAGAGCCGAAGAGTCCTGTAGTTTTGGAAATCAAGATTCCATTTCAGAACAACCATTTAAACTTGCCCAAACTCTAAATTTCGAAAAAGATATTGACAGTTTAGCAAGTTATCCTTTTCCTGAAATAGAACTTGAAAATGAATATAATCCTGAACCCCAACTGAGTGATTCAATTCTACTTCCTGATTCGATTATGACTCCGGTATCTTCACCTGATTTTGATCTTTTTCCCGAGTCAACGTTGGATCCTATGCCTATTCATCATGAAATTGAATCCCCCATCTTTGAGGATCATATTAAACTTGACCAATTATACAATTTTGAAAATCCTATTGACAAATTGGCAAGTTCTCAATTTTTGATATTAAACTCAATGAGATATGTGACCTAGATTCTCAAATCTGTGATCCAGTTCAACTTTCTGAATCAATATTGACTCCTATTTTGTTACCAAACTTGAGTAATATTTTAGAGTCAGTTTTGATTCCTCCACCTATCATTCCTGAACTGGAATCACCCATATTAGGTCACATCCCATTGTTATAAAATATATGTGGACTTGAGTTTCAACTTCTTGACTTGGACCCGCTTCTTGAACCAATTTTGACTCCTGAACCTTTACTTGACTTAAGTCACCTTCCTGAGTCGGTATTAGTTCCTGTCCTTCCTGAGTCCAAGTCAACCGTTCTATCATTTCATACTCCATTCTGGGACGAGGTGGTTGACAAATTTGACTCCGAAATTAGTTATGGAATATGAAAATTAGATGGGGTTAAATATTTAATAAAGATCCTTCATGGATACATCTTTTTAATGGGTTATATTAGAGAAATTGTTGGTGGGTTCCTCCGAACCCAAAGAAAAGTCGATTGGGCCGCATTTCGTGGACCAATCAGACCACCACCGGAACCACCACCATAAGGTAACATTTTCCTTCCCTTTCGTCTTTTTCATGCATCTATGCATTAATTCATACATTGAGGACAATGCATGAGATAGGTGTGGGGGAGGGTCTAACATAACTTTTCTTTTTGTTTAAAATTTTTTTTCTTTTACTTTTAAAAAACTTTTTGAAAATAGAAACAATACTTTGACATATTTTTTGTAAGAAATTAAGTTAATTTTAAGGAATAGGAAAATTCAAATTAGGATTTCTTATACTTGGTCAAAATAATATTATTTGTTTGATTTTTAGGGTTAGGAAGATAATTTGTCAAAGTAATTTAGTCTTGATCTTTGCCTTGATGAAATATGCACACAAAATACACTTACACACTTAGGATTTAAAAACAGAGATTCTTATGCCTTATAAAAAGAAATATAAAAAAAATAAAAAGAAAAAAATAATAAGTCTAATTATTGATTAGCTAGGTGCTTTGGCCTAAGCAAGCCTTAGTATTTATGCAAAAGATAATTAGATAAGTTTGAAAAGAAAAAAATGTATCCTCTGATTAAGCTGGGTATTTATGCCTCATGAAGCATAAGTGTTCACGCCTAAAAGGGGTGCATCGTAAAAAAAAAAAAAGTATCCTCTGATTAAGCTGGGTATTTATGTCTCATGAAGCATAAGTATTCACGTCTAAAAGGAGTACATCGTATAAATAAAAAACCTTAGTTTCGTGGCCTTATCTGCTCGAGTGTTTAAGTCCTTAGGGGTATTTTCTCACCTGGTGCCCTAAAACCGTCCGGTTTGGGTGTCACCGACTGAATGCTCGTTACATGGGCAGATTAGAAAGCCTAATGGAATTGAGGAATAAATTTCACCAAAAATAAATAAATATAAGGCATAGGAGTTAATGTTGAAGAACCCTTAGTAAACTTCACAGTCACGATGGTGCATACGACTTAGGGTAAAGTAATAGACTAGATGAGAAGTACAATTTGACTCCTTACTTTAATTGATAACAAATTTTTGAATAGAGACTAAGTTTAGGAATGAAAAATTCAGTTTTCCTATAACTTATAAATTGCTTAGATCTTACAATTATATTTCAAATATTTTTCTCTTTCAAAATGCTTTTCGAAAATACTAACTCTTTATTTCCCTTTCTTTATGGATTTTGTGGGTGTAATCCGCTGAAAATCCTCACGAGACAAAACTCGTCCTCTAGGGAAAACCTAGAGGTTTAACGGCTTGTTGCACATGCTCAGTGTAATCGCGTGACCTGCGAAAGTGGTCTAATAATCCTTAGTATAGTTTAGTTGTTTTGCTCGAGGACGAGCAAAAGATAGGTATGGGGGTGTGATTGGTCGCTAATACTGCATATTTAGTATCATATTTCCATACTTATTTTAGAATATAAGCCTGCATTGTCCTAATTAAATGCTAATTTTATTTGCAGGCCCAATCCTTAAGGAGATGAAGAGAAATGGGCCCAAAAGCCCACCAGAATTCTGAATTAAATCAGAATTAATTCGCACTAAGTAAATCAGGGCAAAATCAAGAGGTGGAAAACCGGTTGAGAAGAATCCTCTCAGAATCGATCGGTTGAAGCAAAGATCAACGGCCATTTCTTTAAAATCTCGGAGCCAAACTGCAAAACCAACTCCAGATAAAGTCAGAGGGAGAAACCGGGAGACCCACCAACAGGGTGTGGCCACCTGGCCACGAAAACGCGGCTCAAGCCGCGTTTTCACGGCAAAGTTGTGGAGTTAGGGGGAGCATTTGCTCCCCCGACCTCCCCGGGATCCTATAGATTGGGTTTTTGCCTATAAAAGGCCTGTACTTGCGCTGAAAATGGGACGACAATGCAGAGAAGGGATTTAGCCTAGTTTTCATTTGTAGTTTAGGTTTTTCTTTATTATGTAATTGTAATGTGTATGTAAGCTTAGGATTAGATGATGATTCATGTAAGTAAGAGAGAGAGGCATATGTTGAGAGTGACACCGATGTACCCTCCTCCTTTCTTCCATTGTTTCAGTAAGTAATAAAGGTAATTGCTTTGTTTTTATGTTCTGCTTTACTTTACTTTTCTTTTGCTTTCTTCTTCCTCCTTCTACTTTACCTAGTTTGTTTTTGTTGAGTTTACAAGTAAATTCCAAAGCACAAGTATAACGATGTTATGTGAGTGCCAACGATAGTTCATGAAGGCGTTCTCCTCCTCAAGACGTATCACTTCATGCTTGTGCTAGACTTGATGATATAATGCGAACGGGGACTGAGCTCGAGCTTATGATCTATGCGTTGAACGCCTCCTAAACAAAGGTAGAACATGCAAAGGTTTTCAGGTAAGTCATCAATCAATCTAGGTAAGTATTTCTTCAACCTTCTTTCTTTTCTTTTATTTCTTTAGCATAGATCGCAATCACGATTTCTTTCACCACATCTTTCAAATCGTTTTCACTCTTTTTCCCAACTCATTTGTACATAATCGCTTTCATCGTTTTCTGATTTTTCTCCACTTTCTATTTTACCACTTTCTTCTTAACTTTAACTATTAACTCTTTTTCATTTTCTTAACTTTAACCAAAGAAGAATCTTCGTTTTATCTTCATTAAGATTTCAATAAAAGAACGTAAACGCTTCCATCGCAAAACCCTCATTGTGGATCACGACCTGCGTAGCCACTTGCTATCGCGGAAGAATTGAGCACTTGCACATCTTCATTCTGGATCTTAAATTCTTTATTTTTGTGTGCAGGTTTAGCCTCAATCAATGAACACTCACAGGTAATAAACAAAATAATCATTTATAGCGTCGTGAGTGTATATGAATAACATGCCCATTAAGGAATACATGGGGAGCATGATATAACATGACATGAATAGTAGAACATGCATATATAATAATATGACAATAAACAAGATAATCATGATGGACAAGATATTAAGCAATATAATTATACAATAATAATAATTAGTACCACCTGATATTTTAATCAATCTCTTCCAGTGTCTTATATTAGTGGCAGTTCATACCGAGCCCGTACTCCAACCGAACTCATCCGGACATGCCATACGGGTACCATTATTCGAATGAGAGAATGACCAAATAGCTAGTGTTCCTGATGCCACTATTATTGGTTTATTAAATATATCATGTACTGGGTCTGAATAATAAGTGCACTAAGGATGCCTCCATCATGCCGACACCCCTCAATGTAGAATTCTAGAGATGGCCCCTACGTATTCAAGAGGTGGCCCCACCATGTATGTGGTGTGCCACTTTGTTCCGTGTGACACTTAGTTCCACACACTATGTGTCAGACGCTAGCATAACCGTGCATATAATGAGTATACAAGATAACAAGAATATTGAGTCTGGTCAATAACAATATCTATAACAAGAGCACCAGAGGCATCCTCGTCAGCCAACACGAGGTGGAGTAAGGATTTTAGAGGCGGCCCCCACGAATTCAAGAGGCGGCCCCACCACGTATAAGTGTGATGTGGCACTTTGCTCCGTGTGGAACTTAGTTCCGCACATGTTCCGCCGGACGCTAACGTGACTGTGCTAATAACAGGTATACCAGAATACAAGTATACTAGCTTATTAATAATATCTATAAAATGTAACAAGTTAACAGGATTTTTATCAATAATATGATAACATAAATAAGTATACAATATAACAGGAGTACAAGAATATTCAAATAACAATAATTCAGGTAACAAGAATAGTGACCTATGCAACAAGAACACAAGAACAGTGTGTCATGCAACATGAATACATGAACATTTAGGGCATGAATACAGGTGAATATATGTAACAGTGATAATAGTATCCGGTATAACAAGTATCCACTGTAACAAGTAATCTATATAACATAACAGTGTTCAGTATAACAGGGTATTTGTGTAATGATGATACAAGCACATGAATAACAATGTTCGGTGTACTAGTATATCCGTGTAGCAATGATACGTGTTCATGAAACGTTGGTCTCCATAATGAACGCATACCCGAACATGAACAATCAATGTCCAGTATATTGGTGCGTCTAGTGTAATAGAATAATATCTGTGTAGCGGTGCCAGTATCAAGGTGACATGGACATGTGTCAACTTATTACTATTTTGTTATAACAATTTTAATATTATTATCATGATCAATATCATATAATGATTAAACACAATTATTAGATTTCCATATTTAAATTATCAATTTATTTATAAATCTAGATTTTCATTATCAATATCTTTTAATTACTCAATACATGTAGATAATCCATCTATATTTTATATTAAATCAGGAAATCGGATAATTACTATCTTATTGAACATGTTTAAAGTTCTATCAGGCATATTTTAGTTTCAGTGATTTACCATTAATAACAATTTATTAAATAATATTTACAGTGATTTACCGATAATCATGTTTTAAATACAACAATTAATTCCATTCAACATGAAATAATATAATTTAAAAAAAAAACACTCACATAGCTAGC
The DNA here is from genome assembly GCA_038442645.1 of Agave tequilana. NCBI lineage: Eukaryota > Viridiplantae > Streptophyta > Magnoliopsida > Asparagales > Asparagaceae > Agave > Agave tequilana. Next base: position 35,990 of record JAVJIF010026694.1, read on the forward strand.
ACAGAGATGTGCCTCATCTTTCTATGATCACAACTATTCAAGAATCATCCAAATTGGACTCCGGATAGTCAAGATATCACCCAAATACTAAAACATATACAAATAGGTTAGTTTTGTAATAAAAAATATCAAAAATGTAAATATTCTAGATTATCGGGTGTTTCATCCAAAGTTTACCTTTAATAAGTTTTGAATGCGGGTTTGAACTGCTAACGGGTCGGGTTTGGATCTATAACCCGAACCCATTTATTTTAGGCATTGGGTTTTGGTCCATGAAATGGGTTCACACCCATTATGGGTTCTGAACCCATAATGGCTTCAGCAGCAGCAGCTGCAATTGCTGCTGCTATGCGTGCGCACAGGCCGGCTAGCTGATGCTAACCGGCAGCGGGAGAGATCCGCCGGTGGCCCTGGCCAACGGATGTCAGCTGGCAGCAAGAAAAGGGGGGAGAATAAAGGAGAAAGAGAGAGAAAGAGGGGGGAGAGAGAGAGAAGTAGAAGAAGATGGTGGCTATGGCGGAGGTCAGGTGGAGAAGTGGGGTGGCCACGGTGATGCTGGGAGGAATGCGACCGCACTGGTGAGCCCAAGTGTGGGCAGGAGTGAGAGAGGGTGAGTGAAGAAATATGTGTGGTGTGTGTAGAGGTCTTCGTGTGAGAAACTTTCTCACACGAAGACTGTGAGAAAATCATATAGGGGCGATCATGTGAATGATCCGAACCGTTCATCTTGATCTATATACTTTATTTAGGTTACCAATAAAAAATCACGTGAGTTTAAGTCTTTTTACCCATGCAACAAGTGGTTACAAAACATACGTTTATTCGCCGTAGAATAAACATGTCACTTGATGCATGGGTAAAAAGACTTGAAATCGCGTGATTTTTTATTAGTAGTCTAATTAGAGTATGTAAATCAAGATGAACGGTTTGGATCATCCATAAAATCTCTCTTATATGATTTTCTCACGAAGCTTATTTTGAGAAAGTTTCTCATTTGAAAATTTTCCTATATATATATATGTATGTATATATGTATATATAAAGAGAGAGCGAGAGTAGAGTGAGAGAGAGGGAACGAGAGAGTGTGTGAAAAAGAAATCAGAGAGAGAAAGAGAGAGAAATATTTGAAGGAAAAAATGGTCGGTGAGTCAAGGCGATGGAGGAGGCATCCGGAAGAAAGGAGAAGAAAAGAAAAGGAGGGAGGAAGATAAAAATAATATTTAATTATTATTTTATTAGGCAATATTGGACTAGTTCCGAACGGATCCAAAAAATTCTCTAAAAAAGTTAATATTATACTAAGGAGTAATGTGAAATTGGATTTAAGAAATTTAGTCTGATCCTGAAATGTATCACTGATACCGGTCAACACTGATTCGGCCGAATTTTGGACTAATTCAGAAAAATCTCCAAAAATATATTAAAGTAGAAAATATGATTTTAAAAAATAATTTAAAAATAAATTCTTGAAATTCAACCCCGTTTGTGAATTAAAAATCGTAGAGTCGATTACCGGTGTCAGTTGACACTGAATTCGGATATTTTCCAAAATAATTCAGAAAAATTTCAGAAAAATCTAAAAAATTAGAATATTTGAAAATAAGATCTAAAGTTGAAACCGGTTCAATTTAACTGCTAGGAAGGTCAAATTAACTTTCTATGCTATATCGAGTACTGATACGGTGACACATACATCGAGGGTTGGGTGTTACAATATGAATCAATGTCGGCTCGAGAATTGGGTCCAAATCGGGTAATGATACCGGGGTAAACATAAATTCGAAATTTGAAACTGAATCACAAAGTTGGGAATCGAGGTCACATTCACTTTCAAGTTCAGTTTTCTTAAAGTGAAAACTTGCTAATTTGTTAATGGATTTGAATTGGTCAAGTTCAAGGTGTTGTGATGAAATTGAATCTTGGTTAAAGTCTCCAAGACACCATAATTTCTAGTTCCTATCAACAAGGCTAGAGAATTTTGGGATGGTCAATAATGTGTTAGGTAGATTTTCTTTACTCTTATCAATCATTGGGTTGCATAATTGATCTAACTCTGCCCTATTGAAGAAATTATTTTGGATCTGAATCAAGACTTTCATACTCTTTTATAAGTCAATGGATTCTTGTTGTGATGGGACTTGAAAAATAGAGTAAGGATCTTTGATTTGAAAATTTTGTGGCAATTGTGAGTCCATCATATTTTGGAATTGTCACTCGGACTCATGCAAGGCTTCTATACTCTTTTCTAAATCAGATTTTTCCTCTATTAGTTGATCTGAAGTGGAGTATATGAAGTTGAAAGTTGAAAAGATGATTGATCATATGATTCGGGAAAGTTGGATCCTCAGTGATTCAATGAAGAGTTGAGATGGTTGTTCCTATCTTGTCCATAGTTTTGAGATTGGGGAGTATATTGACATGGTCTAACTATATTTGCACCTTTTGGTATCTAAAGTATCACATCTTATGTTTAACTCTTTAATTTCATTGTTTTTTTTGTCAACATCCCATTCTCTAGCTCATTATTTGTAGTTAAGAGATGGTGACGCTCATCTACTAACTTCTGCAACTGCCCAATAAGCATATCAAGATTTATTAAGTATAAGCTATTTGATTCTTTAGTTTCAACATCCACCAAAGTGTCTCCTTGCAACAATCATAAGCAATTTTTTTAAGGCGGTTGTACTCTTCAGTAGATTAAAAAGGTAAACTCAGTTGTTCCTTACCAGTTTACAATTGATCCTATCAATTTTTCAAATAAAGTCTGGAGTGCATTATGATTAAAAGGTGTGATTTCAAGTTTCTCGTACAGTCTCAATTAATAGTACAGTAACATTTACTGAAGCTATAATGTGAGCGCCAAAATACTATTAATCATCTGTCTGACTATAGTCTGATAGAAGTATTAAGTTCATCCACTGTATTAATAGTAACACCCCTAATGGAACTTCCTCTTGCTTAAAATGGATACCTTGACATATATTTCCTTTTTACAGCACTGTGCTTGACTTAATAACCTAGCAGTCTTTTCAATTGTATTTCATTGTCTTTCATCTATATAGTTATGTAGATTAACTAATTTGGATTTTAACATTAGTTAACCATCAACAAAACTAGAGTGATAGGCCTTTGGGCCAACATTGTTACCTTGACAATTTTACCGCCTTACACAGAATCATTACACGGGTCAACAAAAATCGTTAAGAGAGGAGTATGAAGTTTGAAATTTTAAGTTCAAGTTCCAGAGTCATGCATAGCATGCATTCAGAGTTAGTCTCGGAGTGGACCTATTCGATCCCGGAGTGAAGGTGCTGCGGAGACCCAGTTTTTAAATCTGTTTCGGACTTCGACTGCGATTCTGATTTTGAGTTTCCATCTTTTTGGTTTCTATCTTTTTGCTGTGCTGTTGAAGTTTGAGAAGAGCTAGGATAATCTTAGGGATCTATAAATATTTCTTGGGGTGGCTTTCGAAGGCAAGTCGAACACGTTAAGTAGAAAATCAAAGATTTCACCATTGAGAGTTATGAAAGAGAGATTCTTATAACTCTTGTGTTCTTCTCGATTTTAATGATGATTTCTCCCCTCTTCCCAGTGGACGTAGCTAGTTTTGGTCAAATCACGTTAAATTTGGTGTTCTTATTTTTGGTGGTTTGCTTTATTATTCGCTACGGTACACGCTTCTGTTGTCGAATCTTAGTGTTTTCTCTTGTTGTTTTTTCACATCAGTTTCAATGTTGAAACATAGTATAGAGCTACGGCTCATACAATTTGTGAGACAATGTGATTGAAATCTCTACAGTGAGAACTTGACTTTATTGTGAATGTTTGATGCCTATGTAGTCTGATAATTAAGCTGCTATTTACATAGCCAACAATCTTGTCTTTTAGGAGAGGACAAGCATATAGAGGTAGACTACTATTTTATTTGTGATGTTATTTCTCGAAAGTTGATTTCTACTTTATTCAGTCCATCTTTTGAGGAGCTCGCAAATATGTTTATCAAACCTATTCCTCTTATAGTTTTCTCGTACTTATGTAACAAACTGAACATAATAGATATTTATGCTCTAACTTGAGGGAGAGTGTTAAAACTCTTAAATAATTAGTTTCCTATTATAAGTCTTTATTTTATTAGGAGTTTCTATTTGTTTAGGAGTCATGTTCAGAATATGAGGTGTATTTGTAATTGACTATAAATAATAGTGTTGAGGGAGGAATCTACAATTCTCTCAGATATTTTTCTCTCAAATTCTCATAAATTTTATGTGAATCGTGTTTAGAAAGGGGGAAAAACATTTAGATTGAACTCACTGAATGAACTAGACTATAAAAATTCTCATTTGGGTTATCCACTTACTGATTTAAAATTTTAAAGGTCTAACAAACTACCGAATATAGTCTTGGATCCAAACCCGAAAATCTATTCAGCCTCAAGATCAGGTTATCGGGGCCAATTGCCACTTACTTGTAGCTCTTTAGGATTTGCAAAGAATATAAAACAGACAAGAGCATGATGCATCATGTATGTGCATGAATTAAATGGATAGGCTCAAAACAGCCAACAGGATATATGGTACATATTAGCTCATTGTATGTAGCAACACTAATATACCGATTCTTCTCTGTATTTCTATTTAGTTTGTTTTCGGTTTTCTTTCTTGTTTATTTATAATTAGCTACATTACAAAATTAATCTCTGTTTATGTAGACATGTGGCAACATGCACCTTACTGTTTATTTGCCGAGAAGGACCTCTCATTCATGTGATGTTCATCTACAATCAAGCTCTTCAGATTTTTGGATAAAACGGTTTCTGATCTTGGTTGCAGCTTCCCCATGTGCTAGATATCACATTTGTTCTTGAAATCTTCATCAATTGTGGGATTCATCATTCCAATTTTCAATCTCTCTCACCTAGTTTGGCTATTGAGTGATCTATTGACCCTGCACATCTCAGCCGTTGCGCGCGAGGCAACAATCAATGAGGAATCCATCAATAGAGATAGATGCAGCGGAGAAGTGCCCACTCGCTCAAGAACAGAGAAAAAGGAGAGAAAGCAAATCAACACAGTATTTAACGAGGTTCGACAATTTGCCTACGTCCTCGGGACAATAGAGAGAGATTTTATTGATTCAATAATCAATTACAAATTATTCCTTACTTCAAGGAATTTCCAAAGGAGATTTTCGATGGGATACAATTCATGAGAGCTCTAACCCATATTTATAACTAGAGAGCCTTAGGAATTTAGGAAACCCTAATTGGATTCGACCTCAAAACAGAAAAGGAGTCCGAATCCTAAAAGGATAACAGAACACATCTGTCGGTCGACCGGCTGGTCGACCGACCCTTGTCCTCGATTGACCGGCCCGGTCGACCGGGACCAACCGAGAGTTGTGCCTTTCAGTCGGTTGACCGCTCCAGTCGACCGTTCCTTTGCCACGGTCGACAGGAGGTCGACCGGGCTATGTCTCACCAGTCGACACCGGTCGACTGGGTTCTGTCTTGGCCTGCAATGAGTTCCTGTTCTTGCTCCTTTTGACTTTCGATCTCTGCGCTATCTTCGTGATGAGTTTAAAAACTCTTCATATTCCTTTTGTCTCCTCCATCTCCTCTCTCCCTACAATTCTCCACCTCGGTAAAGATTTTTCAAATTGAGCTGAACTCTAATGAACATCTGGTGAAATCGACACACGATCTCGGCTTGAGCGCTCTGAACGAAATCGACACACGATCTCGATAAAATCGACACACGATCTCTACTTAGCCAACAGACGAAACCGGTTCCTTCAAATGAATCGCCAGCACGTGTACAATTGATTTCCATTGATCTCACCTGATCCAAATTGAGTTTATCGTTGCCACCTGCAACTCTCACCAAACTCCAATGTCAATTGTAAACTTCCAACTTCAACTCAGTTACCCAAATGGAATGCACCATACATGCCTTCTCATCACTTCACCGACGATAAATACCATACGAGCTGACCAACGAACGTGTCTCCAACTCAGCAACTTAATGAAAATCTATTCCAAATGATCTCAAGAAGAACCCATCATGAGCCAACACTGACTCTCCAACTGACTTGCTCTCTTCAGTCCACATGTCTTCAAGACAGTCCAACCAAATCTGAGTAGAGCATACCAAACACCATCATCGGCTTCAACAAACTGGATGCACACTCCCTTATGCAAGCTTAACCATCTTCTCACCAGAAGATCAACCGTTCATCGAGATCACAATGCTTCACCTCTACGTGAAGTCCAACTCTTTACCTTTACATTAATTCCAACTCTTCACCTCTACGTGAAGTCTCAATCAGCTTCTTGAGAACCTAAATAGCTTCATACGGGTTGCATCACCAAATGGCTGCGCCTTTATGGCTGCCTACGTACTTTGCCCAAGGGATCAAGCCAATCGTAGTTCATTGAAATAAGCTCCACTAAGCTCAAGCACTTATGACTGAATCTTCAGCAACAAACTAAACTGGCTGAGTCATATGAACCTCCTTCTACCGTTATGGAGAATAACGGCCTTCAACTTGAGCTTGTCGCGGTCACAAGCTTGAGATTTATGCTTCTTCACCCGCTTTCGTAGTTTTGTCTTGGCTTCAATTACTGCAAATAATTCGACATTCTCATCAATATCTTCTACCTGTTCAGCATCAAAACTGGCTGCATGATTTTCACTAGGTGTCACATCCGGTGAAGTCCTCACTGATACCGAACCAGCTGGAGATGGTGGAGTAGCATCAACCTTTACCCCCTGTGATACATCCTTGGTCTTCGTCCTCTCCACCTGCTGAGAGAGGGTAGACTTCAACACTGAAGTCTCATCAAATATCACATGCTGACTCAATACGATCTTCTTGTTTTCGGAGTCCCATAACCTGTAGCCTTTCATATTTCTTTTGACATCCAAAAATACAAACTTCTTTACTCGCGAATTCACCTTGCCATCTTTGGCACTAAAGTAGGCCAGACTTTCAAATTCCCGCAGCAAACCTTGATCTTGAGCAACTTTCCCAGACCAAACTATCTAGTGGAGTTTTAACTCATATTGTAGTCGATGACAATTCATTTATGAGATGACTAGCATACACAATCGCCTTAACCCAAAATGATTTGTCTAATTGGGCATTAGACAACAAACACCGGATCTTCTCCAGTAAGGAACGATTAATCTCCTTAGCCAACCCATGTAATCCATCTGTGAAGTGAGTACCAATACCAGTGTTCTGACCAAATCATAGGAATTGGTTCTTGTATCTTTCAATATTACCAATTTGTAGCTCCTTGATCTTCCTACCAGTCTGCTTCTCCATCATATCCTTCCACTTCACCAACATACCTAGGGCTTCATACCTTTATCTCATGGGATATATCAAACAATGCCTAGATAAATTATCAGTGAAAGAGACAAAATACCTATGACCTCCAAGGGATGCAGTCTTAGCAGGTCCCCAAATACTTGCGTGAACACAATCAAGAAGACCTTCAGAGTCGTGAGTAGTAGTGCCAAATTCCACCTTCTTCTTGTCCAGAACGCCGTGTTCACCCAATTTCAAGTTACAGGTAGATGCACCTTTCAATGATTCCTTCTTTGCTGGAGCTTGTAAAGACTTTTGTCTTTCGTGTCTAAGCCCTATCTGTCAAACCTGTGTGCAAACATCATCTGAAAAAACAGAAGTCTCCACCTGACCTGTAACTGTACTACCCTTCAAGTAGTAGAGATTGTTCTGGTGGACTCCCTTCATACCACCATTGAGCCTTTGATCATCTTGAGAACATCATCTCGCAACGTTTCTAAAGTACCAACTGAGATAAGATTCCTTTTGAGTTGAGGTACATACCTCACTTCCTTCAATTCTCGTACTATCGCATCATCCATTTTGATACGGACTGTACCCAACCCTTCTACATTACATGAATGATCATCACCCATGACAGTGAAACATCTATCTAGCTTCTCAAAGCTAGAAAATCAGTCTCTGTTCGGGCACACATGATAGGTACCTTTTGTATCTAAGATCCACTAAGAATTATCTGAGTAACCAACAGTAGGAGTAGTAAAAGAAATACCAATGAGTCTGAGTCTGATTCATCCGCCTGTGAACTACTGGCATAAGTACTGACCACCTGTGCGAGAATTACCTCTGTCATCGACTCCTTCTTACCTTTGGCCTTCGGACAATAAACCTTCCAGTGCCCTAACTCCTTGTATAAGGCGCACTGGTTCTTATTCAGATCTCTGAAACCTGATCTGGACTTCGATCTCCCTGATCACCTCTGCCCTTCCGATTAGAACTCCTGTCTATTACCGCTAATGCCTCTGCTGTTGTGCTCCCTGAAGAAGACACTCTGTCCTGCCTCTTTACTTCATAATTCACAAAAGTAGCAGACAGCTCATTGTAGTTAAAGGATTTTCTTCTATTGATCAATGTAAGAGTAAAGGTCTCATACTCTTCTTTAGGAAGAGAATTCAATAGAATTACTGCCTTATCCTCTTCATCGATCTTCACATCCACATTAACCAGGTCTGTAAGAAGCTTTGTGTAGCCGTTCATGTGTTCGTCTATGGAGATTTCCCTCTTCATCTGGAAACGATAAAGCCTCATCTTCAACTGCAATCGCGATTTGACACTTTTCGTTAGATATTTTTTCTCCAGGATCTCCCACAGCTGCCTAGCAGATATTTCATGCAACACATGATACTTGATGTCTTGCGTTAAACAAGACATGATCAAGCCACACGTTGTTCGGTTCATCTTATCCCAATCTTCTTCAGTAGTAGAATTGCACTTTTTCTCCAACCGTAAAGTGCCTTCGAGGTTTGATGCCGTCAATGCATCCACCACCTCACATCTCTACATACCGAAGTTGTTCTTGCCGTCGAACGTCACCACATCAATCCTCAATGGATGTGGATTCACGGATTTCACCGTAAATGTACTATCTCAAGCCATCTTCTCAACTGATTCCTCAAAGCAATGCAAAAGCAAACGGAGTTAGATCAAAAATCTAGATAAAGGTAGGATTTTTACCTCAAAGTGATAACCCTAGAAGAGTTTCTAAAGTGATCTACTCCTCTGAATTGATTCGTCAAGCAATCCAAACGCTGTTTTGAGATCGAAACACGATCCCACAAACAGTCCCAATGCTGCTCCAAAATCGACACATGATCTCCGCCAAATAGCAACCAATGCTCTTGGAATCGACATGCGATCCCACGAGAACCTGGGATGCTCTGATACCACTTGTCGCGCATGAGGCAATAACCAATGAGGATTCCACCAATAGAGATAGATGCAGCGGAGAAGTACCCACTCACTCAAAAACACAGAAACAAGAGAGAAAGCAAATCAACACTGTATTTAACGAGGTTCGACAATTTGCCTGCGTCCCGGGGCAAGGGAGAGAGAGATTTTATTGATTCAACAATCAATACAACTTGTTCCTTACTTCAAGAAATTTCCAAGGGAGATTTTCAGTGGGATACAATTCATGAGGGTTCTAACCCATATTTATAGTCAAAGAGTCTCAGGGATTTAGGAAACCCTGAGTGGATTTGACCCCAAAAAAGAAAAGGAGTCTGAATTCTGACAGGAGAACAAAACACGTCTGTCGGTCGACCGGCCCTTGTCCTCGGTCGACCGGCCCGGTCGACTGGGACCAATCGAGAGTTGTACCTTTCAGTCGGTCGACCGCTCTGGTCGACCGTTCCTTTGCCACGGTCGACCAGGCGGTCGACCAGGCACACCGTTCGACCGGGCGGTCGACCGGGTTTTGTCTAAGCCTGCAACGAGTTCATGTTCTTACTTCTTTTGACTTCCGATCTCTGCGCGATCTTCCTGATGAGTTTAAAAACTCTTCTGATACCTGTTATCTCCTCTATCTCCTCTCTCCATACATCAGCTACAACTCAAAGCTTTCCCATTCAGAAAAAGATTGAATCACAACTCCCAATTGTTACAAAATGATCTACAAAATTCAATTGTCGGCTTAATTTTCACAATATGAAACACTCGCCTTTTCTTTTAGTCCATGGCACGTGCCCAGATATATATAGTTGTTTCCTCGTAGCGACCTCATCATCAACCTTCCCGTTCGCTCAGACCCATGTGGGCTCTCCAGAATTGGCAGAGAATTTTGGTAGGATGAAGAAAAGAAGAAACCAAAGCTACATGTGTCAGGTTCCATATGAATGAAGATGGCCAAAGACCAGAGAATCGATTTGTCTCCAGTCAAGCAATGGGTGCCCTATGTAATGGCAGTGGCAAGAATGGTGGAGCTGTATCGATGGCAAAAACTAATACCAAGTTGCCATATCAACAATGGAAAACTAATTTAGTTCATGAAAAGCTGGTTCTGTCTGGTTCTTGCTAACCTGCGTCCTGTGACAGATCATTATTCATTATTGTGTTCATGAAAAACTAATAACCTTTCAGCTCGCGAATCCACAACTAAAATCTATTTAAACAAATTTTATTCCATTTAAAATGAAAAAGTGACGCGCTTATGATTCAGATCCATACCCATTGGAGAATTTTTTTATTTTTTTACTTTTTTTCTTTCTCTTCATTTCACCGCTCTATTTCTTTAAGAAAGATGTGACGATCATACATATAAAATAACTCAGTAAGCATGCATGATTCAATAAAATAATAATACATGGAGTTGATAATAAAATTGCATAAAGACAATCTTCGAGACATGAAGAAGTATTAGAGTAAGGATTCACACCTCATGTAGGGCCATTTCTTACTGCCGGCTCCAACTAATTTTTCTAATGAAAATGATTTTCTTTTTTGATAAGAACCCGACTTGCCAATGAAAAAAAGATGTAAAACAAGTATAAACTATATTATATTTTAGTGGGCCCAAAAATAAATATAAAGCTTGAGACACTTTCTAGCGAGCATTCATAATCAGAATCCAACCAGCACTAAATAGTAAAACATATTATAAATATTTTGTAATGGTATTTATATGCAATGGAGATCTGTAACATTTTGAACTTATTTGCATTCTCAAAATCAACAAAAGCTTTAAAAAAGAAACAAAATACAAAATCCCAATTTTTTTTTCTCTGTGTTTTTTCTTCTTTTTTCTCCCTCTCTAAAATTATAAACTGGGAGTTAAAATATTAAGCAAGAAAACTCTGGTGTTAACCAGACTCCTGAACAGCCTCTCGCTCATCTGCTCAACTTCCCAATGCAGCTCTCCAACGCCTCCAACCTCTCCAATGCCTCAACCCTCCACGTGTCTTCGTCATCCTCGCTCTCTTCCCCTTCTTTTTCCTTATTATTACTGTTATTATTATTTCTCCTCACCGGCCCCAACCTCATTAACATGGACCCCACCATACACGTGGACCCCTTCAGCGAGCGGCACAGTCCGGCCCCAAGTGACGTCACCCCCGGGGCCGACCCCGCCGACACCTCCGCGATCCCCGCGATCACCGCCGCCGAAGCCGACGCAGTCACCGCCGCCACCTCCCTCATCACCGCCGCCATCTCCGCCTCCGCTGCGTCTTCGTTCTCCGGGACCGCCGCCGCAGGGCCCCACCTGCCGGCGGCGCCCCTCACCGCCGCGGCGATCCGGAGCAGCTCCTTCTCCGCCTTCCTCTGCGACCTCGCGCACGACGAGATCCTCGACTCGTCGTTCCGCCGGACCGCCGCCTGGGTCTCCGCCTGCCGGTCGTTGAGGGTGACGATTGCGGAGCGGAGCGAGCCGAAGGCGTCAGCGAAGCGGAGGAAGTCGTCGAGGACCCGGCCGGTCCAGGGGGATTGGCGGCGGAGAGGGTCCTGGGCCTGGGGGTGCTGGAGGAGGTCGTCGAGGGAGGAGTGGAGGCGATCGAGGCGGGCCAGGCCGTCGCCGATCCATGCCGCCGGCGGCGGACCGGGCCGGGCCTCGGATTGCCACGTCAGCAGGTCTTGGATCTCGTCCTGGAGGCGGGAGATGAAGGGGTGGAAGCGGCAGGGGAGGCTGGTGGAGCCTCGGCCCTTGATCTTGTGCGCGGCGGGGTTCGAGTTGGGTATCGGAAACGAGAGGGATCGGCCGAAACTTTTCCGAACCATTTTTTATTTCTTTTCTTGAATCGGTTTCGTTTTTGAGCTAGAGATGATGAAGGGTAATGAGAATGACAATGAGAGCAGCGGGAATGGGAGCGTTTTAAAGGAGGAGCACACGTGCGGGTCGGGGGGAAACGGGGGAGGTGGATCCGCACCAGGCGACAAATTGTTCCAAGTTCAGCGGAAATGGAGGATGATGGAATTAGCCTGTAACGTGTGAAGTATTAAATTTGTAAAATAATCAATTATGATTTGGGTGCATGTATGAACTTTTTCTTCTTTTCCCCTTTTCCTATGATTATAAGTTATTACTTCCATGATATATATTATTATTGATCGTTTCTCTCAAAAAAAAAAAATTATAATTGATAGTTTATGGTACAGAATTAAATCCCTTTTTATTAATAATGCTATGACAAATGCAACTTTTATGCAAAATGCCAATAATAATAATATTAATAACAATTGAATGAAGAATTCAAGACACTCGAATCTTCTAGCATTACTTTTAATTCTGTTTTTTTTATTTGTCTTTTCTTTTTTCCCCCTTCTAGATCACGAGTTTATACTTGAATTTTGTTGCATCACTTTAGCACTGATTAAGACCACCAATGGTATAATTTATATCCCAAATTGAAATGTTATTTACCAGGTTCAATGACCCATTGAATGGTAACAAATGGTAACAGCTAATGAGTACAAAAAGTTGAGTGTTGAGAGGAAAAGAGAGAACGAAAAAAAAAAAAAGAAGTAAGAAAGTGAAAAAAAAAAAAAAAAAATTAGAGCGCGGTTGCGTATGTTAAAAAAGGTCAAAGAAGGTGGCTCTCCACCAAATCCTTTCAAATCCTCCATCCTCCAACTGTTGGCCCAAAAGGTTACACTCTCCATTTGTTTAGAGTTTGATGATAACAAAACAAATAAGTGCTATTTGGTACTAATTAGTTTGTTTAGATAAGTTTCAGGTTAGTACCATATTTGGAGGCCATTGCTTAGCTATTGCAAGAATTTCTAGGTTCGTGAAGGAAAGAAGGCTTTTTGCACATCAAGGAAGGAACATAGAAGAGAAGGCTCTAGCAAGGCATCGCATAGCTCAAGACTTCAAGATTGCTCAAGATAATTTATTAGATTTGTTTTAGTTTAGAATTTTTGTTAAAGAATAGTGAATAGGTTTGAAGCTCTATCACACACGTTTTTGCGCACATCTTGTTTCCTAACATAAATAGTTTGTATACAATCTTCAACCTACATACTTACTTTGATATACATAATCATGTGTTTTAAGTTTTGTGTTTTATCAAAACTTATTTTGGTATTGGAATTTATGACAAAACTATGATATACATATGTTTCATGTATATAGGATTATGCTTCAAAATGTTTAAATATCATGTTTTTATATTCGAAAGAGTTTTGGATAAAATGTATTTTTCATTCAAAATCCAAGTTTTAGAAAATACAGTTTTTGGTTTTTGGTAAAAATGATAAGAGACAAAATAGTTCATATTGATTGATATTTGAGCTAAACTTTTTACCACATGTTTATATATCAATGCAAAATGATAAAACTATTTTTGGTGATTTTTAGGAGTGTTAAAAGATTTTTTAAAATATTTTTAAAACTATTTTTCTGTCCAGTCCAGACTTCATCCAGTCGACTAGTCTTCTGACTAGTCGACTTGGCTAGAAGTCGGTCGACCGGGTCGGTCGACCGACGTGTACAAATCTGTGCACGTTTGGCAGTCTTTGGACGGTCGACCGTCCCGGTCGACCGGTCTGAGAGCAGAGCTTTCTGTTTGTTTGGGTCGACCGGGCAGGTCGACCTTAGCCTGCAACGGCTATTTTCTTTGAACTTGCGGTCGACCGGGCCGGTCGACCGTGCTAGCCGTTTGAACAGTAACGGCTAGTTTTCTGAGCTGGTTTATTTTTGTCCTTTTCTCACTTAATTATGTTTAAGTGACATGTTTTGCTTCTAATACTTTCTGATTAGCCTTAAATATGTTTTATCTCCTAACCCTAACCCTCTTCTATAAATAGGGGTGTTTAGGGAAAGGTTGGTTACTAGAAAAATTCTCAAAATTTTTCAAAGTTTAAGGCATTCAAAAGATTTGGTTTCTTGGTTTTTTTGCTGAAATTCTCTCTCATTTTCTGAAGTGCTTTCAAGAATTCTCTGATTTCATTTTCTTTTCTCCTTACACACAAGAGCTTCATTTCTACTCATTATTTCTCTAAGGACCTTTGTAAGGGAAGAGAATTTTGCAAGAGAGAGTTTGTGGTCTTTTGACTACTCAGAGATTGCTTGTACTTGAGATTGTGGAGTTGGGTACTCCGGTGTATTTGTGACATCTTTGTGATAGTGGAAGTGGTTGGAATCCTTCTGGGGAAGGCGGGGAAGTAGAGCTGGGTGCTCGAACCTTGATAACAAATCTCGGTGTTTGCGTTTGGTTTACTTGCTCTTATTTCTTGCTCTATTTTCATTGCTCTTATTACTTGCTCTCTACATTCATTGCTATATTCACTTGCTTTGTGAGATTGTTGCTTCATAAGTTTTAAATTGTGCATTGATTAGCATTATCACCTATTCACCCCCCCTCTAGGTGATTTTCAATTGGTATCAGAGCTTGGACTCTAGGTTTTGGCTTAACATCCATAGAGAGATCCTTAAAATTTGCTAATCAACATTTGCATTCCATTTGTCATTCACTAGTAAACATGACCGATAACATCAAAACCCCTCCTAAATTTGATGGACTCAACTTCCCTATTTGGAAGGTTAGGATGACTATCTTTTTGCAATCCCTAGGTAGCTTAGTGGCTAAATTATTGACCAAACCCTATGTTGCACCCGATAGTGATGAGAGCACATGGACCGACTTCAACTTTAGAGAATATGAGGCTAACTCCAAGGCCCAAAATTCCCTCTTAACCGCCTTGAATGAGGATGACCTTACACGGGTAATTCATTGCCAATCCGCCTATGAGATTTGGCAACACTTATTGGTCACACACGAAGGGACTTCACAAGTCAAGAGAGCTAAGATAGATCTCTTGAGGTCCCAATATGAGTCTTTTAAAATGATTGATGATGAATCTATTGATTGTATGATTACTCGATTTACTAAAATCACCAATGGTCTTTCTTCTTTAGGTGATAATATTTCCAATGATCAAAAGGTGCGGAAAGTGATTCGGGCTCTTCCTACATCATGGGAGATAAAGGCCACCACCTTGAAGGAATTAAACGACAAGGACGAGATGGACATCATTAGTCTCATTGGGAACTTAAAGACCCATGAGATGGAAAAGAAAGCAAGAGAAGAGGCCGCTCCACTAAAAAAGAAATCCTTAGCCTTCAAGTCTTCATCCACTCTTGAAGACGATGAAGAAGATGAAGAAGAAGACGAGGAGCTATCACTACTTGTTCGCAATGTGAAGAGAATGTACCGGAGGAACAAGCTCAACTTCCGAAGGAAATTTGAAGGCAAAAAGGAGAAGAGAATTATATGCTACAATTGCCGAAAGCCTGGACACATCATGGCGGATTGCCCGGAGTTCAAGAAGAAGATGACCTCCTCCTTCAAGCCAAAGAAATCGGAAGAAAAGAAAGCGTACAAGGCAACTTGGGATTCGGAAAGCGAGTCCGAGGAAGAGGCGGATGTAGCAAATATGTGTTTCATGGCAAACACACCAAAGGTAACCCCTCAACCTCTTGATGATGAAGATGATGAATTAAGTAAGGAAGTTCTTGCTCATGCCTTTGTTGAACTTTCCGAAACTTATGATAATAAGAAGATTGAATGTTTTAAATTGCAAAAAGAAGTTACTTTTCTCAAAATCAACTTGCTATGGTTTCTAAAGAAAAGGATGATATTTCTTCTAATCTTATTTCTATTCAAATGAGTTTAATGCCTACAAGTTTCTTGTAAAGGAAAATCTCCTATTGTTGATGAAAAAGAAATTTCCTCTCTAAAAACTAAAATAGTTGATTTTGAAAAAGTTTTGAAAGATTGTACTTTTAACACTAAGAAACTTAAAGAAAAGTTTTCCAAAAAGCACACCTCTCATGCTAAAATTCACATGCTCACACTACACATAACACTTCTCATGCTAAATCTTTTCATGCTCACAACTCTCATGCTCACAAATCACACACTCACTATGCTTTTAAATATGGTAGAGTATATAGATGCACATATTGTGGTAAGAATGGACATTTAGCTAAATTTTGCTATGACCAAGTTAATAGATCAAATAATCTTATTTGGGTTAATGAAACTAACCCTTTAGGACCCAAGAAAATGTGGGTACCAAATTAAGTCCTAAATTATTTGATGTAGGTACACACCAAGGCTCCAAGACGTAGGGAGCGGTGGTACCTTGATAGTGGTTGTTCAAGACATATGACGTGAGATATCAATAACTTTACAACCCTATCAAGGTACGAGGAAGGTGGCTCCGTCACCTTCGGGGATGACTCCAAAGGCACTATCATCGGTATAGGTAACATTCAAATTGGTGCATCTCCCATTATAGAAAATGTAGTACTTGTTGATGGTTTGAAACATAATTTGCTTAGTATTAGTCAATTTTGTGATCGTGGACTTAAAGTTATTTTTTATGATACTTCTTACAAGATTTTTGATATTAAATCCAATGATTGTATTCTTACCGGTTTTCGTGATGATAATGTTTATATTATTGACATGCTTAATGTAGAATGTTCTACTAAATGCTTAAATGCTTTTGATGAAAATTCTTGGCTTTGGCATAGAAGATTAGGACATGCATCTTTTGACCATCTTTCTAGGATTAATTCTAAGGATTTGGTGAAGGGTATACCTTACTTGAAGTTTGAGAAAGACCGCATTTGTGGTGCGTGCCAACTTGGGAAACAAACCAAGTCTTCCTTCAAACCAATCAAGGATATCATGTCAACTAGGCCTTTAGAATTAATTCATATGGATCTTTTTGGACCTACTAAAACTAAGAGCTTAAATGGTAGTAGATTTGCATTTGTTTTAGTTGATGATTTTTCCCGTTTCACTTGGGTTTTCTTCTTGGAACACAAAGATCAAACTTTCTCTCATTTCAAAATTTTTCGAAAAAGGGTTGAAAAGAAAAAGGTTTTCCGATTTTGAAAATAAGGAGTGATAGAGGTGGTGAGTTTGTTAACCAACTCTTCATGACTTATTGTGATGAAAAGGGAATTAAGCATGAAATGTCTTGTCCTAGAACTCCACAACAAAATGGAGTTGTAGAAAGGAAAAATAGAACACTTCAAGAGATGGCTAGGACAATGATAAGTGAGTATGACCTCCCTCATTATCTATGGGCCGAGGCCGTAAACACCGCATGCTATATATCAAATCGTATTTATTTATGTAAAAATTCTTCCAAAACATCTTTTGAAATGTATCATTCTAGAAAACCTAATGTTTCATATTTCAAAGTTTTGGATGCAAGTGTTTTGTTTTGAACACTAAAGATAACTTGGGTAAATTTGATGCTAAGGCTTATGAAGCAATCTTTGTTGGATATTCTACAACTAGTAAATCTTATAGAGTATTCAATAGATCTTCACTTACCATCGAAGAATCCATGCATGTTAAATTTGAAAAATCTAATGTGTTTATTGAGAATGTTGTAGAGATTGAACATTAGGTGAAGACATGGAGAGACTATCCTTGAAGGACTCACCCACTCAAGATGATAAGTAAGAACCAATTGGTGACGTTCAAGAGGATAAGGAGGAAAGCTCTCAACCGCTTCCTAAAGTTTGGAGATATGCCACAAATCATCCCAAGGAGCTCATCTTAGGTGATGCATCTAAAGGGGTAACAACTCGCTCCAAACTCTATGACCTATGTGGTAATTTTGCTTTCATTTCTCATTTTGAACCCAAAAGTATCCTCGAAGCCGAGGCGGACTCATATTGGTTGCTAGCCATGCAAGAGGAACTCAATCAATTTGAGCGCAACCAAGTTTGACACCTTGTTCCTAGGCCCCACGATAGACCAATAATTAGTACTAAGTGGATCTTTAGAAACAAGATGGATGAGTCCGGAAATGTGATTAGGAATAAGGCTAGGTTAGTGGCCCAAGGTTACACTCAAGTTGAGGGAATTGACTTTGAGGAGACCTTTGCACCCGTAGCACACGGCTTGAAGGCATACGGATGACACTAGCTTTTGCATCTTTCAAAAATTTTAAACTTTTTCAAATGGATGTGAAAAGTGCATTTTTGAATGGTTTTATAAATGAAGAAGTTTATGTTGCTCAACCTCCCGTTTTGTTGATCATGTTCATCCCGATTTTGTTTTTAAACTTGATAAAGCTTTGTATGGATTGAAACAAGCTCCAAGAGCTTGGTATGAAAGGCTTTCTAGTTTTCTCATTTCAAATGATTTTATTAAAGGCAAAGTAGATACAACACTATTCACTAAGCATGTTGATAATGATATTTTAATTGTGCAAATTTATGTTGATGACATAATTTTTGGTTCTACTAATGAGTTTTTATGCAAGGAATTTGAAAAGGTTATGCAATGTGAATTTGAAATGTCTTCAATGGGTGAGCTTAATTTCTTTCTTGGACTCCAAATCAAGCAATTGCAAGATGGGAACTTCATATGTCAAGCCAAATACGCAAAGGAACTCGTAAAGAAGTTTAGACTTGAAGACTCAAAGGTTTGCAACACTCCCATGGCAACTACCACCAAGCTTGATAAGGATGACCAAGGTAAAAGTGTTGATATTAAATTGTATAGAAGCATGATAGGTAGTCTTTTGTATTTGACGGCAAGTAGGCCGGATATCATGTTTAGTGTGTGTCTTTGTGCTAGATTTCAATCGTGTCCCAAAGAGTCCCATCTTATTGCGGTAAAACGCATTATTCGTTATATTAAGGGAACGATTGGAATGGGTCTATGGTATCCGAAAACCGGAGATTTCTCAATGACGAGTTATTCGGACGCCGACTATGCGGGTTGTAGAGTAGATAGAAAGAGTACTAGTGGGACATGTCAATTTCTTGGTAATTGTCTTGTTTCATGGTCCTCTAGGAAACAAAATTCCGTAGCTCTCTCAACCGCCGAGGCGGAGTATGTTGCCGCGGGGGCTTGTTGTGCACAAGTCCTTTGGATGAAACATACTCTCCTTGATTATGATTTGCATTATAACCATATAAAAATATTTTGTGATAATACTAGTAATATACATATGACAAAGAATGCAAATCAACATAGTAAGACCAAGCACATTGAGATTAGATATCACTTTCTTAGAGATCATTTTGAGAAAGGAGATATAGATATTGATTATGTTTCTTCGGATTTGCAACTTGCCGATATTTTCACTAAACCACTTGATTTTGCTAGATTTTCATTCATTTGTGGTGAACTTAATGTTTGTGTTATTGAATAAAAATGTTTTCTTAACCCTTTTTCATGTATGACAAAAGGGGGAGAATGAGTTTATGTATGGAAATATGAGCTCATATGGTTTTGGTTCCATAGTTTTTATATGTTTTGAGTTTTTGATTCCATATGAGTTTTTGATGAGTTTTCATGAATTCTTGTAATTTGAGTTTAGTGTTTTGCAAGTGTTTTTGTTTTTGATTTCATGATGTTTACTTGCAAATTACAAATTACATGGTTTTTCTTTGTTAATATAGCATAATTTGAGGGTGAGCTTTCTCCTCCCCTATACTTTTGCTTATAGCCTATTTGTTTTGTCATCATCAAAAAGGGGGAGATTGTTGGCCCAAAAGGTTACACTCTCCATTTGTTTAGAGTTTTGATGATAACAAAACAAATAAGTGCTATTTGGTACTAATTAGTTTGTTTAGATAAGTTTCAGGTTAGTACCATACTTGGAGGCCATTGCTTAGCTATTGCAAGAATTTCTAGGTTCGTGAAGCAAAGAAGGCTTTTTGCACATCAAGGAAGGAACATAGAAGAGAAGGCTCTAGCAAGACATCGCATGGCTCAAGACTTCAAGATTGCTCAAGATAATTTATTAGATTTGTTTTTAGTTTAGAATTTTTGTTAAAGAATAGTGAATAGGTTTGAAGCTCTATCACACACGTTTTTGCGCACATCTTGTTTCCTAACATAAATAGTTTGTATACAATCTTCAACCTACATACTTACTTTGATATACATAATCATGTGTTTTAAGTTTTGTGTTTTATCAAAACTTATTTTGGTATTGGAATTTATGACAAAAACTATGATATACATATGTTTCATGTATATAGGATTATGCTTCAAAATGTTTAAATATCATGTTTTTGTATTCGAAAGAGTTTTGGACAAAACGTATTTTTCATTCAAAATCCAAGTTTTAGAAAATACAGTTTTTGGTTTTTTGGTAAAAATGATAAGACAAAAATAGTTCATATTGATTGATATTTGAGCTAAACTTTTTACCACATGTTTATATATCAATGCAAAATGATAAAACTATTTTTGGTGATTTTTAGGAGTGTTAAAAGATTTTTCAAAATATTTTTAAAACTATTTTTCTGTCCATTCCAGACTTCATCCAGTCGACTAGTCTTCTGACTAGTCGACTTGGTTAGAAGTCGGTCGACCGGGTCGGTCGACCGACGTGCACAAATCTGTGCACGTTTGGCAGTCTTTGGACGGTCGACCGTCCCGGTCGACCGGTCTGAGAGCAGAGCTCTCTGTTTGTTTGGGTCGACCGGGCCGGTCGACCGTAGCCTGCAACGGCTATTTTCTTTGAACTTGCGGTCGACCGGGCCGGTCGACCGTGCTAGCCGTTTGAACAGTAACGGCTAGTTTTCTGAGCTGGTTTATTTTTGTCCTTTTCTCACTTAATTATGTTTAAGTGACATGTTTTGGTTCTAATACTTTCTGATTAGCCTTAAATATGTTTTATCTCCTAACCCTAGCCCTCTTCTATAAATAGGGGTGTTTAGGGAGAGGTTGGTTACTAGAAAAATCTCAAAAATTTCCAAAAGTTTAAGGCATTCAAAAGATTTGGTTTCTTTGTTTTTGTGCTGAAATTCTCTCTCATTTTCTGAAGTGCTTTCAAGAATTCTCTGATTTCATTTTCTTTTCTCCTTACACACAAGAGCTTCATTCCTACTCATTATTTCTCTAAGGACCTTTGTAGGGAAGAGAATTTTGCAAGAGAGAGTTTGTTGTCTTTTGACTACTCAGAGATTGCTTGTACTTGAGATTGTGGAGTTGGGTACTCCGGTGTATTTGTGACATCTTTGTGATAGTGGAAGTGGTTGGAATCCTTCTGGGGAAGGCGGGGAAGTAGAGCTGGGTGCTCGAACCTCGATAACAAATCTCGTTGTTTGCGTTTGGTTTACTTGCTCTTATTTCTTGCTTTATTTTCATTGCTCTTATTACTTGCTCTCTACATTCATTGCTATATTCACTTGCTTTGTGAGATTGTTGCTTCATAAGTTTTAAATTATGCATTGATTAGCATTATCACCTATTCACCCCCCTCTAGGTGATTTTCACCAACCACTTACTACGCTAATAAATGCGGTTATTAATGACTGCATAGTAATCCAAAGTTTATCTATAAATAGGCGCTCCTGATTCATTTCAATGTACACTTCAGAAATCAATAAGAATTCTACTTCATATATCTCTAGAATTCTCTGTTTCGGTGTTATTTCTTAGAGTTTTACAATACGTTATCAGCACGATCGCTCTAGTTTTGTTCCCAGCCTCTACCTCCGTCAGCTCAGGGAAAAGTTCTATCACAAGTTTCTACCTCCATTAACTTAAGGTAAAAATCTTGTCACGAGCCTCTACTTCCGTTGCTCAAGAAAAGTCCCATCACAAGTCTTAGCCTCTACCTTTACTAGCCAAAGGTAAAAAATGACAAGTTATTCTACTTATAATACTCGTATAACACCACTACTATAATGAAAGGAGGCTCTGCCACCTACTTATAGTATGTGATGTGATCACGAAAAACTAGATTATTATACTAATTATATTCATATAACATCACTACTATATTTGAAAGGAGGCCCTGCCACCTATTTATAGTAAAGTGATGTGATTATGATAAGCTAATAATATTTCTTATTATTATCTTTATTATCCTCTCATTTGATGCTTGCGTGGAATAAACCCAAGCTATTATATTGTATATATTTTATTACTCTGTTATTTTTATCTGTATAAACACCGACTGAAAGATTTATCGAGTAGCGTGGTGTGCCAATATTTATTTCAATATTTATTGCTTTATTAATTATGTCCGCAAAACACCCACCAAGTAGAGTGTCTTACCTATATTATATCTCATAATATATGTAGTACACTGCATTTATTTTACCATTTCTTTAATTATAATATTTAATTGTATAAAATCCAAATTATTTTTCTCTCTCCTCCCACGCTATAAACGGCTAGTTTTTACTGTATAAATTGGTGAATTCTAAACCACATAACTCACTTCTCAATCTCTATTCATTCTCAAATTTTTTCATCATCTCCAGAAGCCTTGTGTTCGAGATTTTAGCAAGATGCTTAGTCTATTTTTGAAGTTTATTATTGCCATCATTATCATCAATACCTCTATCCTTTTTGTTGTAGATATGGATCCAAGTGATTTTTACCTGGGCCTTTTAATTTTAATGTTCACCTTCCCTCTATTGTTTGTAGCCATTGTGATTGAAATGTAAGTTTTACTACTTTTATTGTGAAAAAAAATATTGTGATTCTAATTATTTTTATATTTTGTTATAGTTATCACCATGTTAAACTTTAAGCTTGAGTTCATTTCACTTGATATCACGGGAAGAAATTATATGTCTTGGGTTATTGATATAGAAATGTATCTTTAGTCAATGGGTCTCACTGAAACATTAAAGAGATAAACTCTACATCGTCGCAAGATAAGTCAAAGCTGACGATCTTTATCCGCAGACATCTTGATGAATGCTTAAAATGTGAATATCTCACTGTAAGAGACCCAAGTGTCTTGTGGAAAAATCTCAAAGAAAGATTTGATCATCAAAAGGAAGTTGTGCTCCCTGTCACGCGTGATGAATGGAATGCTTTGTGCTTTCAAGATTTTAAGAAAGTTATCGATTATAACTCTGCAATGTTCAGAATAGTATCACAATTAAAATTTTTGGGGTGGATATCACAGATGAAGAAATGCTGGAGAAGACGTACTCCACATTTCATGCATCTAATATAACACTGCAACAACAATATAGGTTGTGTGATTTTAAGAAATATTCTGAACTAATTTCATCTCTTCTTGTGATAGAGAAGAATAATGAGCTTTTGATCAAAAATCATCAGTTTCGTCCTATTGGTTCAACAGTATTTCCAGAAGCAAATGTTGCATTTTCTAAAAATTATGGACGAGGATATAATTATGGTCGTGGCCGTGATCGTGGTCGTGGCCGTGAACATGGTCGAAGTGATTTTTACAACCCTTCAAAAAATAACGCTATCCATAAGAAGCATCATGTAGAAAGACGTGATAAAAGAAAAGATGTTCGTGAAAGTTTTCTTCGAAATCCTGAAGACTCTTATTATAAATGTGGCTCCAAAGGACACTGGTCTTGAGTGTGCCGAACACCAGAGCACCTTTGTAAGCTTTACAAGGCATCCTTGAAAGAAAAAGAGAAGGAAGTGAATTCACTGAATATGGTGATCTTATGGATAATTTAACTCATCTAATGCTTCAGATTTTACTGATGATTTTGCTGATCTTTCAACCCATCGTGATTCAATGGAGACTGGTGATAATTAAACATATGATTGTATTACCATATTTTGTTATTTGTAATTGTCAAATTTATCTTTGAATGAAATATTTCACTTATAATAATATTTAAAATTTTATTCTCACCAAATAATTTATTTTGTATGAAACTTGATATGGACTATTCTAATGATGAAGTCAAGACGAAACTGGAGATATTTGCATACCGGATAGTGGTACAACACACACTATCCTCAAACATAAAAGGTACTTCTCCGATTTAAAAATCAACAAAGACAATCATCAATACAATATCAGGTCCTGTAGATGATTGAGTTTTTTCCTGCACACAAAATATGGAATATTAGATTTAGATCAAGATGTGCAAGGTGCTCAATTCTAATCCGCGGTAACAGTGGCTATGCGGGTCGTGATCCTCAGGGAGGGAACTGCGATGGAAGCGTTTAAGCAAGTTATCTCTTTTTATTTATTTTTATTATTACAATGGTATTTACAATGAAGTGAGAAGAAAAGAATTTGGAAACATGTGGAAGATGTGGATCTATACTAAAATTAGAAAGAAAACTATAACACATACATACCTCTTCAACCTGCTTACCTTCGATCTGTTGCAACGACTTACCTTATCTTGGAAGGCGTTCAAGTATGGGATATAGGATCTATTCGTCACCATAGGCCATCAAGGGCACTTCTTTGGCTAGGCAGTCTCGAAGCGATCAGATCTCATGGTTTGCAAGACATTAGAGAGAAATAACAAAATAACACAAGAAATAAAAGAACGAAAATAAAACAAGAATAAAAACACAAAAACGAACCTTGAGTTGATTCAATTAACAATGGAAGAAAAGTAAGACTTACACCGCTGTCACCTCAGTACAAGCATGAACTCCTTCCTCCATGAAAGCATCCTCTCCTCTCAGTTACAAAATTACAAAAGAAAACAAAAATAAAAACCTAAACTAAACTACAATCTACAAGCCTAAGAAAACCTTAATTTTTGCTCTGTATTTCTGTGTGCCCTCTGTGTTGCATCTGCAGGGGTATTTATAAGTGCAGAAGGAGGTAGAGTCCCGGTACAACTCTCCCAAAAAATCTTATCTCCAGACTTGTGGCACTTATCCATAGAAGTTCAAATCTGTCTTGCAACTTGTTATCAAGTTGATCACCGAAATTAGCTTATCTACGGCCTGAATTGGAAAGTTTCATCAACATAAGAGTTGTAGGTCTTCCAGTCTTCTTTCTGTAGCATCTTGAATCATCAGATTTGAATATCTGTAGCAAAAGTTATGATCTGAATACTAAAATGTGTACAGTCTGAATCCGAATTTTTTGAAATAATAATTATCTTTGCACTCTCTTTCTTTGGCTTTTATCCTCATCCTGCAAGTGTTTAGGGCTGAATAGAAGTCTATCCTTCCCTCTTCTTTTGTATTTGCAACTATTGCCCTTAGTAATTGCAGCTTTGACAAATGATAATTGCAACTTTTACTTTGGGCTTTAAATATGGGCTTTTGGGCTTCTTTTGAGGCTTTATTGCATTATTTTTATTTCTCAAGGCCTGCACACAATAAATCATAAAATATTAGTAAATGTACAAAATTATAGATATAAATATGAAAATGTGATGGTAAATGTAATGATAAAAATGCACTTTTCACTACCAATCACACCCCCACACTATCTTTTTGCTCGTCCTCGAGTAAAAATCAAAGAAAAATAAAAAGAAAAGAAAAATTAATCTAACCTAACTCACTTTCGTAGGAATCACGGTTGCACTTAGCATGTACAACAAGCCGTTAAACCCCTAGGTTACCCTAGAGGACGAGTGTTGTCTCGTGAGGGTTTTTCAGCGGATTACACCCACAAAATCCATAAAAAGGAAATATTTGAAATACTTTTGCAAAGACTAAGTAATCTATAAGATTTTAGGATCCTCATTTTTATTCATTCTTAAACTTAGTCTTTATAAAGTAAATTGTTATCCATTTATAAGGGTCAAAATTGAATTTTTGTATAGTCTTTTTCGTTACCAAAAATCATATGCATCCTTATGAATTTATACTAGGAATTCCTTAACTTGGACTCTCATGCCTCTTTATTATTTTTATAACTTCATCTAATTTTCTTTCGTGTAAGCATCAAGGCTTCTTGAGGCCCTAATACCTAACTAATTGACTATTAGATGTGTTAATAAATTTTTTTTTTAGCATGTATAACTCATCTAATTTTCTTTTGTGTAAGTATCAAGGCTTCTTGAGGCCCTCATACCTAACTAATTGACTATTAGATGTGTTAATACATATCTCATATTTTTTAGTTTTATTAGGCTTTCTAATCCACCCATGTAGCGAACTTAAAGTTGATGACTCCCAAACCGGTTGGCTTTAGGGCACCAGGTGAGAAAACACACCCGCGGACTCAAATTCGAGTGAACTAGGCCCCAAAACTAAGGACTTTATTTTATTTACTCACCTTTAGGCATGAATACTTATGCTTCTTGAGGCACATGTATCAGCTTAATTAGTGATTTTCTCTTTTTCTTTTTTTTTTTTATATATATGAGGCACAAAGGTCTTTGTCTTAGAATCTTAGATATGCATTAGGTATGCAAATTTCATTAAGATAAAAATTAAGACTAATTAATTATTCAATTTCTCCTCCTATACCTAAAATTAAACAATTTATTTATTTCGACCAAGTTTTGAGAAATCCTAATCATGATTTTCCTAATTCTTAAGACTAACTTAGATTTCTTTCAAAAGATAAGTCAAAATATTGTCCTTTTTATAGTTTTTTTTTCAGATTTTTTTTATTAGCAGATTTTTGTTAGTTTCTAACTATGTTAGTATGTTAGTAAAGCCTACCCCCACACTTATCTCATGCATTGTCCTCAATGTATGAATGTATGCATATATGCATAAAATAGAACAAGGGAAGGCGGAAGTTACCTTAAGGTGGTGGTTCCGGTGGTGGTCTAATTGGTCCACGAAATGCGACCCAATCAAGATAACATAATACTTCATGGAGGAACCCACCAAAAATTTTTCTTGTATAACCCACGAAAATGTATGTGTGATCATTTTTTAAAATTTTCACCCCATCAAATTTCCAAATTTCATAATAAATTTCAGAGTCAATTGTGTCAACCGCCTTGTCCCAAAATGGAGTGTGAAAAGATGGAATGATTGACTTGGACGTCGTAATTATGGGAACGAATACCGACTCAGGAAAGAAACTTAAATCAAGTAAGGGTTCAGGAGTCGGGTTAGGTTCAGGAAGTGGGTCCAAATCAATAAGTTGAAGCTCAAGTCCACAATAATCTTCCCACAATGGAATGTGACTCAATATTGGTGATTCAAGTTCAGGAATGATAGGTGTGAAAATCAAGACTGACTCTAAAATATTACCTAAGTCTGGTAACAAAACTGGAGTCAACAATGATTCGGGAATTTGAACTTGATCATAGATTTGAGAATCTAGGTCACATATCTCATTGGGTTCAATTTCATAAAAATGAGAACTTGCCAATTTATCCATGGGACTTTCAAAATTTGCAAAATTGTCAAGTTCAATATGATCATCAAAATGGGTGATTCAATTTCATGATGAATTGGAACAGGATCCAATGTTGACTCGGGAAAAGTGAAATCTGGTGGAGACACCGGAGTCATTATTGAATCAGGAAGTAAAATTGAATCATCAAGTGGAAGATCATGATCATATTCATGCTCAAGTTCTACTTCAGGAAAGGAAAAACTTGCCAAGTTATCAAAATT
>JAVJIF010026695.1:0-48934 GCA_038442645.1 Agave tequilana
TATAAAAACAAACCTAGAGACAAGTCTTCATCTTCTTGAAGTCTTCACTTGAAGTCTTCTCATCTTCTTGACTTGGTCCAAACACGATCCATAGAGCTAGACTCCTCTGAGTACTTAATGTGGTCTTGATGCACAAACTCTTGAATCAAACGGTGCTAGCTCCAAAACTTGACTTTAAATCCTTTGTTGAAGCTATGCACCTACTAAGATCTTGATCATAAATCTGTCACTAATTAAACACAGATCATTAGTAAACATAACTACTACATGAGTTGATCATCATCAAAACTAGAGTGATGGGCTTTGGCCAACACCCATAGCCTTGCCAAAGGCCAAGCCAACAAGCTTCGCATGAAGCTTCAATCAGCCCCGCTGAGGGCTAACCTTAGCTTCGCTTGAAGCTTTCTCACCACTTCACTGAAAGTTTAGCCAGCTCTGCTCTAAGTTATCTATATAGCTTCGCCTAAAGCTTCACCTAGCTCATCAATTGAGCTAACTTCTAGCCTTACTTGAGGCCCTAAATAAAGTTTCTCCTGAAGCTTTTTAGATGAGCTTCGCATGAAGCTCTCATCTAGCTCTGCTGCAAGCTTTGCCAAGTCATATGACCATTCTCAAATCCCTTAGGGGAGATTAGCAGTTATAACTCCACTTCTAACAGTAGAATAGTTGCTTTAGTAGGCAATTATACCCTCCCACTTGGTCTCACACAAGTGAAAACGTGCAAGTAGGTTCCAACACCACAGCTTCACTAGAGGCTCACTTTTAGCTTCGCCGCCAGGCTATTCAAGCCTGGCGTGAAGCTAACAAGCTGATTCAGCCTTGCTGAATTCAAGGGGCAGTTACACCCCTGTTTGGCTATAAATAGCCTTTTGCAAAAGAGAAGAAGGCTGAAAATTTTTCAGAGATCTGAGAGACTTTTAGCCAAAGGTTTCGTCTTGCTTCCAAGCTCCCAAAATGCTAGAGATTTACTCTCTTATAAAGTCTTCTATCTTTAGAAAATTTTTAAAACCAGGCTAGAAGGAAATTCTCCCAAGAAGGCTTGAACATCTGACTGATTGCATAGTCAATGGATAAAGTGATCGCGTGCTGATCAGATTCCCACCGACATACTTCCCCAGAAATCTCCGGGAGATCTACTTATTAATTTTCTTTTTTTCTCTTTTGTAAAGAATCACTTATAATTTGCTTCTCAATTCTTTTGTAAGTTTCCCCCCTTCGCAAATCAAATGGAAAATAGTCTTCTTGAAGACGTGAATCTCATTTGTTGAAGACGTGACTCTTGTCTGGTCTTGAAACGCGAGGATCGTGTTGGATGCCTCTGAACGTGAGCATCGCATTGAGCTTGATTGAAACGCGCTCTTGTGAAACGCGAAGGCCGTGTTGCACGCTTCTGAACACGAGCCTGATTTTTTGAAATGTGAAGGTCATGTTGGATCATTCTAGATGCGGATGTCGTCCAAAATGTGGGTCTCCTCAGTGCCATGCATCAGCTCAATCAGAGCTCTGGATATGTTACGCGTATCTCGGCCAATGAGAGTCTAATAAAGACTTGGGTTTTTTAACAGTTAAATCACTTGACTGTTTATCTCTTTCAACGAGACCCGCTTTTGAAGCTAAAAAGTTTTTCTCAGAACGGACAAAGCTTTCGAGCTTTTTTCAAATCTTCAAAGATTTTCACTATGGACATGGCTCCAAAAGGCAAGCAGACTACTGCTTTTCAAGCGTCGTCGTTGCGCCAACTATCGTGGTGGTTCTCCTCGTCAGAAGGCCCCCATTTCTTGTAAGTAGAAATGGATTTCGCCATTGTTTGGATGCAAAGATCTTCATCTTTTGAAGTTCAAAAACTTCTTTTGAAGTTGAATAGTCAGCGTAGGGCTCACAGGCCCGCGTTTGATTTATAAACGCAACCCTTGCATTGATGAGTAGAAATGCGGACTCGATGATCTTCGCATTTTGTCTTATCAACGTGACCTTCATGTCTATGAATGGGATGCGCGTCTGGCGAGCTTCGTGTCTTGGACTTCTAAACGTGAGTCTTATTATGAGACTCGCGTTTGAGTCTCAGGACCCTAGAAAAATTCATAAGTGTAAACTTCAGACGTGGGCTTCATATAAGCCTTACATTTTATCTCTTTCAGCGCGGTCTCATGTGATTAGCCCTGCTCTTGAGTTTCAACGCTTTAATGTTTTCTCACTACTTTTTGAGATTTCTAATCCTCTGATTTCTTCTCTTTACAGTGAGTTATTCTTTGAATCCCTTAACCAAGACGAATCACTTTGGTCACATTGGCAGTGTTGACCTTAATTTCCTCTTCAGCTTGAGGAAGACAGTACCCGCATCACTGGAATGAACGAGAAGTGGCATGCCCGTTTAATCAAGGGCACTACCTCAACTTTGTGAGAGCTCATCTCAGACAGGAAGTTTGAGTTTGTGAACCAATGTCTATTTAAAAAATTGTATTTCTTTTCGAAGATGCCATTGACGAAAATGAGAAGGTTTATATGATGGGAAACTATAAGTGGCTTTGTCAAATCAGAGAGCGTTACTTCATCCTCCCCACATAGAACGGATGTTTTCATTATCATACTTGCAGTCCATATCTCTTCACTGATACATGGACTGGGACTGGTTAAGACACAGTCGGGCATTGCAATCGTGAGGATCTTCAATCGTATCATTTTCTTTGTTGGCCATAGTAGGGAGATCCTTAAGCTACTCCTAGGCTCGATGAGCAGGAGTTTCCAACAGGCGAGACTCCTAAGCAAGTTGCGACCTTTATCATCTTGATCATGGAGGTGAAGGGTGAATTCCCCTAGTCTGACTTTCTGACATCAGGATGGGTGCACTCGACAATAACCTCTTGGTGGGCGAAGATGGTCTGCTTCATCCTCAAGGAATTAGAGGAGCCACTTCTCCAGTGTGGGTTGTATCTCGCCGTCAGGGCCATGTGTACGGGATCACTGCGAGTCATTATAACTTCTTCACAATGCTCGAGAAATATAATCCGGACACTTGCACATTTTTTAGTCCGGTAGGAGAAATGGGATTTGCTCCACATGTGATGTTCAAGTATCAGGGCAATCTATAGGGGATTTTCCATACGAGGAGTGCATTACTGGCACTGTAGAACTGCACCTATTGAAGGATGATGCTTCTCAAGTGCATGAGACCTACTGGGAGGTCTTGTATCATTTTCACATTTGTGCTCAAGCAACCGGGTGGAGGTCTGGGGGGTCAAACAAATTCATAGGCTAACTACCTCTTTAGAGTTTGGGAGAAAAAATCAGACTTAGCATCTTGATTGGTGGCCAGTACCTATGCTAAGATCGTGGAGAGGATCTGAATCGATAATCTCATATACAACAGAGTCGAACGAGGACACCTTCAAGCCTGACAATATTTTTGATAGTTTCGCCACCAGGCAAGACTCCTATTTCGGATAGGGACTTACTGGCGGGGTTCTTAATATTGTGGCTGAAGTAGTGTGTTGTGCCATACTACCTCATGAGGTTATTGTCGCCAATGTAGTTTACCCAGTCGTTCTTCTTGCTCATGGTCGGTCTCTCGCCTGCTTCCTACTATGATAGGTCATCTCCAGAGTAGGATTCGAGTATTGTGTCAAGCTTTCTGCAATAGAGTGGTTGAAGAATACAAAGAAGCCAATGTTGTCGTCAACCCGGATGGTGAACCCAAGGTGAAGACACCAAATCTTCATGTAGAATTGCCCTACACATACTTCATGGTGTGATACATCACGCATTGCCCGTCTCTGATGTCAGCAGTGCAGTCATCCAAGGATTCCATGCCATTTGTCTAGCGACTGGAGCGTTCGAGTTGAAATGGTTTATACATGCTAATGTCTAGCAATTCTTCAGAGCAGCATGAACTACCAGTTAGTAAGTGTTGGATCATGTTTGATGAAGACATTTGTGAAGCATTTCATTTGGAGCTCTAACACACGACGAATCAAGAGTTCTTCATGATCAAGATGTCCCAAGAGAGTTGATATGATGTAATTTGTAATTGTGAAATAGCATGTCAAAGCCTTGATGCACACACACATATCATGTCTATATAGTCGACTTATAACTCCTTATAGTCGACTAATCCATTTGGTAGTCGACTAACTCAAAATCCCTAGTCGACTAGTCATGTGTCCAAAAGAACCCAACTCTCTGTTTGTCCATTAGTCGACTTGACAGACAAACCTAGTTGACTAATAGACTTTGTAGTTGACTAATCCTATGCCCCTAGTCGACTAATCACTGGTCCAGTCGACTTAGATGTTAGTTGCAGTCGACTTGATTCAGTTAACTAGAAAACTGTCACTCGAACTTATCTTGACATAGTCGACTAATACCAAAACGTAGTCGACTAATCTTTGGAAAATTGCCTTGTATAGTCGACTAACTCAAAAGGCAAGTCAAACTATAGGTAGTTTTCGACTGTTGGACAGTTTCTGTTATCTGGTCTTTTTGCAACGTTTTCCAATGTTTCAATCATTCAAATTGCACCTGTAACTACCCTAACTAACCCTAGAGTGTAGCTATATATAGGTTGTTATTCTAAAGGCCACATATACCAATCCTAATCTTCAGTTTTCTAAGATCAAAAATTCTGCCAATCCTGAAAAACTGTTTCCCACTTCAGTTCTTCACCAAATTCAAATTCCTTTGTGAATTCTCTGAAGTTTGTCTCCTATACTAGACCTTGTCCACGTTCACATACAGTACCAGGCTTATAGGAAAGTGTTGTAATACTCAAAGCAATCATTGTACACGGGGTGTCTTCTTGGTGTAGAAGCAGTTGTACAAGGTGGAGTCTGTTCTCTTGGTGGAAGAGAAGGTATACACATTTGGCAAAGGGGATTTGTCAAGTGGTGTGCATGGTTGTGATTTTGGGTGTACAAAATCAAGGATAAAGAAAATCTCAGCAGCGGGTGGCTTGGGGACTGGATGTAGGTCACGAGGACCGAACCAGGATAAATCTCTCGTGTTTGCATTTGTCTAACTTTTCTGAGATTTGATTTCCTTTTTGCAAGTTTCCTTTTTTGTTTAACTTAATCCTTCTTGTTTAGTATTTGTGTTGACCTTGTGTTTTAGATCCATAAGTGCCAACAGAGAAAGTTCCGCATTTGGCATCATCTCGGGACCAACATTTGGTATTAGAGCAGGTCTCACATTTGTATCAGAGCGAGGTCTTACATTTGGAATCTGAACCTTGAACCGCATACAAACCCTGCATACCTAGTCAACAACAAGGATGGCAACGGAGTTTTCATCATCCCAATTCAAAGAAGGACATTCTACACAACGTCCACCACTATTTGACGGATCCAACTACAACTATTGGAAGTGTAGAATGAAGATCTACTTGCAATCCTCAACAACGAACTATGGAACATCGTTGAAGTATCGTACACCAACCAACAGCCAACTATAGCGCTTGGAGTAAGGATCAAAAGAAGAATGCGAACCTTGACGCCAAGCGATGAATGCCTTGTTCTGTGCATTAACTAAAGAAGAGTTCAACAGAGTGTCAACAGCTACTTCTGCACATCAAATATGGCATACTCTTCAGGTAACACACGAAGGCACAATAAAGTTAAGGAATCTAAATATCTGTTCTTGTCCACAGGTTTGAATTATTCAAAATGGAGGAGAATGAAACCATATCCGAAATGGTTACAAGATTCACCGACATTACCAATTCCTTAGCATCCCTTGGAAAGGACT
This sequence comes from Agave tequilana, assembly GCA_038442645.1. Classification (NCBI taxonomy): domain Eukaryota; kingdom Viridiplantae; phylum Streptophyta; class Magnoliopsida; order Asparagales; family Asparagaceae; genus Agave; species Agave tequilana. Next base: position 5,737 of record JAVJIF010026695.1, read on the forward strand.
ACACCCAAGTTGAAAGAGTTCATAAGATCCTTCGTGCACTCACACCAGAATGGGAGAAGAAGACAACCGCAATTGAAGAGGCGAATGATCTCTCAACTATGACATTAGAAAACCTAATCGGTAATCTAATGGCATATGAAGTGCAATTAGAAGAAAAAAAGAAGGATGAACAACAACACCACTCAAGAAGAAAGAACTTGCCTTCCATGCATCCTCCGATACGGACGATTCAAATGATGATGAAGAGGAGATGGCAATGCTTTCAAAGAAATTTAGGAGATTTCTAAAGCAAGGTAAATTCAAATGCTTTAATTGCAATAAACCAGGTCATATGAAGATGGATTGCCCTTTGCTCAAGAATAAAAGCAAATACAAGAGCAAAAAGTTCAGAAAGGTGAAAGACTATGAAGCCTCATGGGAGAACAGTGATTCCTCATCTTCTGACGACGAAGAATCACACTGACATGTCAACCTATGTTACATGGCCATAGAAGATGATGAGGTATCATTTACTGAACTTTCTGATGCATTTCATGAATTGTTTAATGATCTAAAGCATGAAAAACTGAAAAATAAAGTTTTATCAAAAGAAAATGAAAAACTTTTAAAGGAAAATTCATGTTATGCTTTACAAGTATCTTCTATAAATTCTCAATAAGATAAGTTTGAAAAAGTCATATCATCTTTGAAAAATGATAATGAGAAGTTTATAAAAGAGAACATTTTTCTTAAAAAGGAAATTGAGTCTTTGAATAAAAGAATTCTATTTTAGATAAAGATATTTCAGTTTTCAAAAATAAATATGAAGATATTTTGCAATGTGTGACTAAGTTCAATCAAGGAAAAGAAAAGTTGAATGATTTATTATCTTTTCAGAAGTTGTCACATAATAATTATGGTCTTGGATTTATTGAAAAATCTTCATATTGTTGTAATCCATATGATTCTTTTGTAAAAAAAGTCTAAGAAAAATAAGTTTATATGGATTCCTAAGAATTTAAGTATTCATGATAAAAATACATATATTGCATCATACTTCATGATATATATAATTCTTGCAACTATGTGTATACTAACAGGTGGAAATCAAATTCTAAATGGATTTGGACTCCTAAAGGTTAATATGTTCTTTTATGTTTGGTACCATCTAACGTTTATCTTGCAGGTACCATATAAAAGTTGATAAGAACATATATATATAGTTAATGATATATTTGTTGCAGGGGGAGAAAAAAAGTATTTCTATATTGTTATAACCCAATTTCTGCAGGGGGAAAAATATAACATATTTTCTGCAGGGGGGCACTTGTACACACAAAGCGTCATCATCAAAAAAGGGGAGAATGTTGGAACATGTTTTGATGAACATTTGTGAAGCATTTCATATGGAGCTTCTAACACACACGAATCAAGAGTTCTTCATGATCAGATGTCCCAAAGAGTTGATATGATGTGATTTGTAATTGTGAAATAGCATGTCAAAAGCCTTGATGCACACACACATATCATGTCTATATAGTCGACTTATAACTCTTATAGTCGACTAATCCATTTGGTAGTCGACTAACTCAAAATCCCTAGTCGACTAGTCATGTGTCCAAAAGAAACCAACTCTCTGTTTGTCCATTAGTCGACTTGATAGACAAACCTAGTCGACTAATAGACTTTGTAGTCGACTAATCCTATGCCCCTAGTCGACTATCACTGATCCAGTCAACTTAGATGTTAGTTGCAGTCGACTTGATTCAGTTAACCAGAAAACTGTCACTCGAACTTATCTTGACATAGTCGACTAATACCAAAACGTAGTCGACTAATCTTTGGAAAATTGCCTTGTATAGTCGACTAATTCAAAAGGCAAGTCGACTATAGGTAGTTCTGACTGTTGGACAGTTTCTGTTATCTGGTCTTTTTTGCAACATTTTCCAACGTTTCAATCATTCAAATTGCACCTGTAACTACCCTAACTAACCCTAGAGTGCAGCTATATATAGGGTTGTTATTCTAAAGGCCACATACCAATCCTAATCTTCAGTTTTCTAAGATCAAAAATTCTGCCAATCCTGAAAACTGTTCCCACTTCAGTTCTTCACCAAATTCAAATTCCTTTGTGAAGTTCTCTGAAGTTTGTCTCCTATACTAGACCTTGTCCACGTTCACATATAGTACCAAGGCTTATATGAAAGTGTTGTAATACTCAAAGCAATCATTGTACACGGGTGTCTTCTTGGTGTAGAAGCAGTTGTACAAGGTAGAGTCTGTTCTCTTGGTGGAAGAGAAGGTGTACACATTTGGCAAAGGGGATTTGTCAAGTGGTGTGCATGGTTGTGATTTTGGGTGTACAAAATCAAGGATAAAGGAAAATCTCAAGCGGGTAGCTTGGGGACTGGATATAGGTCACGAGGACCGAACCAGGATAAATCTCTCGTGTTTGCGTTTGTCTAAACTTTTCTGAGATTTGATTTCCTTTTTGCAAGTTTCTTTATTTGTTTAACTTAATCCTTCTTTATTTAGTATTTGTGTTGACTTTGTGTTTTAGATCCATAAGTGCCAACAGAGAAAGTTTCGCATTTGGCATCATCTCGGGACCAACAGTAATGTGCTTCCCTGAAATCCCAGGAGCTTCATATGGGGAATAATTTTTTGACCGTCCTGGTGTAGATGGTTTTACGACGCTTTAAGCTGGGATTTTCTGGTGGATGATTAATATTCGCTAAGGGTACCTGGTCTTCCGGCAAAGGAACGTTTGAACAATCGAATCCTATTTGCCAAGTCGGTTTGCTTGCCAATTCAATTATGATCAGCTATATATAGGTAACACGAGTTTATGTCTTCATTTTAGCGGTAATCTTTATGAAGGGGAAAGGGCGTGGTACTTCAATGTGGCTGAAGAAACAGAGGCGAGATTCAACCTACCACAGAAGACACCGAACTTTTATGCCAGCCTCGAGTTCTGTGCATGATATGTAATACCAGACTCAGTTCCTGGGTATAATATATATAAACCTGCATTAGGTAGATCAAGGCTATGTTTCAAGCCAAGAAAGTCTCCAAGAACACATGTTTAAAGGGGATTGATGAATTTCTTCAGGCTGAGCTCGAGATTGGTCAGACAAAAGCCGCTGGATATGGAGAGAAATCTATTGAAGAACCTCATCAAAAATGTTCATGAGTAGCATTTGCAAAGGATACTCGATCTCAGTCTATTGAGGCTGGCTTGAGTCAGAAGAAGTGATGATGGAAGCATGTGGTTGAAGCTCCTTCCAAGGGAACTTTTACATCGGGAGTAGATCTTGAGCCTACCTATATTGCTTCGAAGAGGATGAAAATTCTGAGATTCCACTACGTCCGAGAAGCCGTTGGACCAAAGGTCCTGTAGTGGTTACGATTGAGCAATTATCACAGAAAGGCAAGAAATTGGAGATGAATTAGTGCCGATCCCAATGCCTGTCAGGATTGCTCCCTCAGGCTCTCTTTAGAGTCAAAGGAGAAGTCTTAATCCTAAAAACATTCAGTCGGGTTTCCCAGTTGAGATGATGTCTTTAGTGGGTGTCCCAGAGCAAAGTCTAACTACTGAACTTGTTCGAGTTAGACTCCTTTTTGTCAGGGTTTTGCCTACTCCAGTATCGTCTCCATCATCAAGTGAGAAACTGGATTACTTAGGAGATGGTATTGATTTGGATAGGTGCATCCTACTCCTGACACCAGTAAGTTTTCAAATTTGATCGAAGAGGAGATGCAGGTGGTTGTCTCATAAAAGAAATTTCCCCTTCAATGGACTGCTGCCACTGAGGGTATTCTTTCTACTTCATTCTTTATTTTCTTATCAACCCTTTAGACATTGTCTTAACATCTGCTTGGATGACATTTGCAGAGGTTGTTGCTACTATTAGGGCGAAACCTTCTCAAATATTGCTGAAATGATTGAGGAGCTAACCCAGCCATAGGGTTCAGACGATCCTAGGATTAACGCTGAGGCAGTCCCTGTGAATATAGCAGCTGTGGCCAGGGAATCCCTTCAGCCAGGAGACTTGCCAGGGGATTTTCATTAGGGTTTATCATCTCTAATTCCATGACTTGGTAAGATACAAGAACTTCTGATACTTTTCATTCTTGTCCTCAGAGTTATCACTAATACGGCCATAATAATTGCAGCTGATATTACACTAGCTCGAGTAGAAAAGCCTATCATAGATACTGGTGCAAAAGACATTTCTATTGAGGCTTCAGCAGTGAAGGCCCTCATTATGGAGCCTGTTCTTGAGGTTGCTATGCAGGAAGCTATTACAGTTCCTGATTCTGAAGCTCTTATGGTGACCTCGAAGATGAGGAAACTTCAAACCCAACTTGCTCATGTGCTTTTGGGAAGGACAAGTGCACCAACTTTGGTCTCTAAGAGCACCTCTGTCATGATCATAGAGATTGAATCAGGAATTGTTCCTTTAGCGCTGACACCGGCTATGGACATCCTAGAAGAATTGACTCTCTAGATGGTCGAGCAATTCTTCACTACGATGAAGTATTGCACTAAATTGATACTCACTGGGTGAAGTTCCTTCGAGTTCGCATGAACGCTCTTTGAGAATCGGGTTGAGAATATCTGCCAGACTGGGGGTTCTGATGGGCGCAAGTGTACCAAGTACGATAGAGCAATTGGGAATGTACTTGAAGGATCTAAAGAACCTAGAGAGTACCTACCCAGTTGAAGATGCCCAGCAAGTGTTGAGCAATCTTTGTACTACCCAAGAACTCGAGCGGAAAGAAGTTGAGGACCAGATAACTGAACAAGCTTGCCATCTGAATGACTCTAGGGCTATCAATCAAAACTTAATTGATGACCTTCAGAGATCCATGATCGTTACCAAGAATGCAGAAGATGTCATAGCCAGTGCTCGAGCTGCGTTGTTAAGGCGCAAGCCTTAATCCAAGACAATAAGCAAAAGCTTGAAACGAGAAAAAGAAGGTGGAGGAGCTCGAGGCCGCCAAGAGTCGGGTACAACAAGAGCTCAATGTCCATACCTCGAAGTTGGAAGCTCTTCAGGCATAGCTTGCTACGAGAAAACTTTCATCAGCTGAGGAGTTGAGGGTCCAAGCCTTGGCTGAGATTGAGGGGGCACATCAAAGGGATATTCAGCGCTTCAAGGACCAGATAAAATCTCTCGCTGAGCGAGATTAACTTTTTGTCCTTTTTCTCTTTTGTAACACTCGATCTAAGAGAGTTTTGTATAACTTACAGTTTTGATATGAACAATTAAAATAATAATTTTGCCTTCATCTTGTCTTTATTTTGTATTTGAAAATCAGACAAACGAAAGCGATTGAATTTGATTGCTAGAGGTGACGATTAATGTAGCAATCCAAAGTTCGGTAATTCCGCTAGGGAATTTGAGAGGGTTACCGTCAGAAGTGTGATATTAACTTAACAGGGGTTGAACTGTGATTTAAATGAATTTTATGAATTTGCTATTCTATTGATGAGAATAACAAGTGGAGTTTGATCTACTGGGGATTTATGGGAATTTTTACCGTCAGAAGTGTAATGTTAACGTGACGGATTTGAATTTCAGTTTGAGAAATTAAATTGTTAGAAGTGTGATATTAACTTGACAAGAATGTATGTTAGAGGTATGATATTAACTTAGCATTGAACGTCTCAATTTCGATGAGAAAGCTCGAGGGAAGATCATTGTCATTGGTGTAATATTTAACTTAACAATGAAATCGATGCTAAAAGTGTGACATTTAACTTGGCATAGAACGTCTCAAAATCGAGAGAATCACTGCCATAGGTGTAATGTTAACTTAATAGGATTTGTATTGTGATATGAGCAATTTTGGTTAGAGATGTAGTGTTTAACTCGTCCCGGAGTGTTTTGCGATTTGAGCAATTTTAGTGGACTCATCATTCTATTGATGAGAATTGACAAGTTGAAATTCCATCCTACTGGAGATATGTTGGTTTTGCTGCAAGAGGTATATATTAACGTGACAGATCCGATTTGTGATTATTTTACTGAAAAATAATTAGAGCTTTTTGTGGTCCCACCATTCCATAGACGGGAATTGGTAAGGGATTTTAGTGGGGAAGGCGAAATCAGGTCCCTCAAGATTTTTAGCAAACCCTTAACTATCAATGAATTTGGTATGTTTTTACCAACTACCATTTGAGTTAGACTAGTCATGCTATTCCTCTCAGCATGATGAGTTATTGAGGATTTTGTGTTGAGCTTAAAAGCCAACTGTTTTCTCTATCCTTTAGTCGTTGGAGGCATTGAATTATTTTGTTACTTCAAATAACATGGTGTACATCTGGATTTCACTCAACAGATGATTTCTAGAATCTTATTGGGGATTAAGGAAGTGAATTTGAATTCCGTGGGAAGTTTGGTCAGAGATTAAAATTCCTCGTGGTAACCCTCTCTGATCCTCATTCGGTCACCATACTTTTATATGAATTTAAAAATACTAGAAAGGTTCTGCAAAGATGCTTCACGATTCTTCAATGAGTTTTGCATGATAGGCCATCATATAAACTCATTCAACCCACTATGAGAGTCGATCGATTACTAAATCTTGATATGAACATCGAAATAGTGAAAAGGTTTTGCAAAGATGCGTCATAAACCTTCTTCAATGAGTTTGACTTGATAAACCATCAAATAAACTCATTGAATCAGCTCATCTGACTATTTAGATTCTTTATCATTGTTTTGAGCTTTGATCAATCGAACAGGAGAAAGGAGACATGCCACCATTTCATATGAAAAAGTCAGGCTAGATAAGCCATCCTTCTGGATCGAGAGATTAATCAAAAAGAAAAGTGTCAAAACTTTTGCTTAGGCATGCTCGACTTTAAAATATGTCATATCTTCTAAGTTGAAGATGGGTGCATGTCTATATACTAGAGAAGATTGACAAGGCTAAAACTGACATTTTGCCTCTGTTTTTTCTTTAATGTTTACATCATGCATCATTATGTCACCTATGTTCAGTTGGCTCGGCGTCGATCGATCATGATGTGATCTATTGAATGAGAAAGCTTTTCTTTGGCACTCTCTGATCGGGAAAAATCACGCACAAAAAGTATATGTTTTAAAATTAATATTTAAAGCGTGTGTGCTTTGTCTTCCTCGATACTTCTGTTCTGGCATTGAGGCTAAAACGAGTCGAATCCATAAGGACGAGAGGCGATAAAAGTTTACACGGTATGTTCACGTGTATGTTAAGTGTTCTTTTTATGTTTGAAAGAATAAAAAGAAAAGAAAACAAAGAATGAAAAGAGAAGAATACGGTGAAACACGAATTGAAAAACATAAAAAAGATGGTTTTTGTGATTTTTGATATATTTCTAAAACAAAGTAAAAAGAGAAAGAAAACTCATGACTACTAACTACTAATGGCTCCACTTACTATGCTAACCTCCTAGTGATAGTTGCCTCACATGTATCCTTAGCCATCACTAGTCCTTAGTTTAAGAGCGTTTCAAAGCATGACTCATAAGATAACTTTTACATTCAAACTCAACAAAACAAGTGCAAGCTACACTTAAACCATCAAAATTAGCTTGTTAGAGAGTTAGAATGTTAGAGTGTTAGAATCTATCATCATAAGCCATCAATGACTCTTGCAAGAGCAAGGCCAAGTAGAGCATATTAGATTCATGCGGATTATCAAGTAAAAGGTTAGCAAGTTAGTAGTTAGTAGTTAGTTGCAATGAGAGAAAATTAGCTAAACATGTAAAAAGAGTTAGAGAGAAAAAACAAGGAGAAATAAAGAGAGAACCTTTCATAAATTGTCACCTTCCATTAAAGCACTTTTACTTTCCACCCATGTACTACTCTCTTTCCTATTACAAGATCTACAAGAAATGGGAAATACAAAAGAGGACGAAGAAGAACAACTAGCGTAAACTACCATAAAAACTACAACATGAAGAAGAAAGACCTAAAAACTACCCTAAAAACTCCTCAAAACTCGTTTTCCTTTAGCTCTGAAAATCCCAGGGTATATATAGGTGAAAGGGGGCACCAGGGTAGCTGTATGGAGCCGCGCGTCAAATCGCGGCGCGCGGCTCCACGATGTCGCCGTGGAAACGCGGCAATTGCCGCGTTTTTGCGGCAATCCTAGGACCACGCGCGGCGCCGCCTGCTGTGCGCTTTTGTTTGTCCCCTGTCGGCTGTACTTCCTGGAATCTAGATTTGGACACCCGATTTTGACGCCTCTAAGGTCAATAGCTATTCTTATAGGCTTTTAATCACCAATTAAATGGGATTTTAGGCTTCTTCTTCATTTCATATCATGGACCTGGAAACATACAAGACAGGTGTTATTAACAGGATTTAATATTAAATAAATGTGAAGATGTGGCATGAAATATGCAATTTTAGAGATTAATCACACCCCACACTTATCTTTTGCTCGTCCCGAGCAAAACAGAAAAACTAATTAGGAATTATTACACCACTTTCTCAGGTGACGCAATTACATTGAGCGTGTGCAACAAGCCGTTAAACCTCTAGGTTTTTCCGAGAGGAGGAGTTTTGTCTCCTGAGGGTTTTCAGCGGATTACACCCACAAAATCTATAAAGAAAGAATTCAAATATTAATATTTTGAAAACGCATTTTTGAAATAAAGAAAAGTGTTGAAATATTTTTTGCGAAAATTTAAGTGATTCAAGGTCATAGGTTAACCAGAAATTATACTTTCTTAAACTAATCTAAATGCAAAATCTCGTTATAAATTAAATGTAAGAATTTAAAATTGAATTGATTCTTTGATCTTTCGTAAAGCTCTTAGAAAAATATGCACTTTGTGAATTGTGAAGATTTTTTAGATATCGACTCTAACTCTCATGTCATTTATTTGTGTATATTTATTTTATCTTTTTTTCTTCCTTAGTTTCTTAGGCTTTTTAATTTACCCAGGTAGTGAGCCTTTAGACAGTGACTCTCAAAGCAGATAGTTTTAGGGTACCAGATGAGAAAATATCCATCGGACTTAAGGACTCAATTAAACAAGGACACAAAATTAAAGGGGATTATTTTGTTTTTTCACCATTTTAGGCGTGAATAATCATGCTTCCTGAGGCATAATTATCCAACTTCAATAAGTGATTTTTATTATCATCATTTTTTTATATATTTTTTATGACATTTTTAGTCTTTGTTTCAATCCCAAAAAATTGTGTAAGTTTGAAGTATATAAATCTAAGGTAAAAAATTTAAGATCAAATTATCTTTCCAATCTTACTTCCTTATCCTAAAATTTAAACAAGATCTATTATTTTGACTCGGTTTAAAAAATTCATAATTTTCAGGTTTTCCTAATTCCTAAGATCGTCTTAATAAATCAAAACTATTTTTCTTATTTCAAAATGTTCTGTAAAAAGAAAAGAAAGAGTTTTCATACAAAAAAATTTTTAAATCTTTCCTAAAAAGAAGTGTAAAAGAAAGAAAATTTAAAAATAACTATGTTAGTAAATCCTCCCCCACACTTATCTCATGCAATGTCCTCAATGCATCGTGAATGTGTATATGCATGAAACAAATGGAAAGGGAAGAAAAATTACCTCATGGTGGTGGCTCCAGTGGTGGTCTAATTGGTGTACGAAATGCGGCCCAATTTAGATTATGAATCTTACAGAAACCTGCCAGTGACCTCTCTAATACGATTCAATAAAAGAATAATTGAGTGAATAGTCTTATTTAAAAAATTATCTCCATTTAATTTCTAATTCTCAAAAATAATTACTGAGTCATTTTTTTCAACATCCTTATCCAACAATGAAGTGTGATTTTGCAGATGATTGATTTGGATTCAAATGGAACAGTCACAAAAACTGAAACCGACTCGGGATTTGACTCAGATCAACTCGAGATTCGAAAGGGAGAGTTGAAAATGGTTCAAAAATGGGGTCCAAACTAAAGAATTGATGTTCACACATTTTCCCCATCAATGAAGTGTGATCATAAAATATTGGTAATTCAATTTCACAGTATACTAATACAGGATTCAATGTTGAATCTAGAATAGAGAAAAAATCCGGTAAAGATACCGGAGTCATTATTGAATTAAAAGTGAAATAGAATTACCAACTTGAGGTTTAGGATCACTTTCAAGCTCAAATTCAATTTCAGAAAAAGGATAACTTGTCAAAATGTCAGGGTGGTTCTCAAAATTTTAGGCAAGTTCAAATGGATGTAATAAAATTGAATCTTGATTTTCGTCCACGGAAGGAATGTGAATGGGTGAAATGATCGATTCAAGTTTAGAAATTATGAGAATCAAAACTAGCTCAAGAACGTTACTTAGTTAGGTAACACTACAAGAGTCGATATTGATACAAGGATTGGACTCGAATCGCTAAATTGAAGCTCAGGTTCACATTCATCTTCAAGTTCAATTTCAGGAAATGAATAACTTGTCAATCTATCGAGAGTTTGATGTTGGTCAAGTTCAGGTTGGTATGATGAAATTGAAGTTGGATTTCTAAAATGACATGATTTTTAAGTCATATGAACATTTGATGAATATGGGAAGTCAATCATATTTTGTATTATTCACTCGGTCTCTTGCACGAATTTCATATTTTTTTTCCACAATGATTTTTCTTTAAGTGGTTCTGGAAAAGAACTATATGAATTTTGGAAATTTTGTAGACCTGATGAGGCCACCATGTGTTCAAATTATTTTTGGGCCTCTATCACTTCTTCCAAACTTCTTTGCAATGATGATTTTTCTTCAATTGGTGGTTCAAAAAAGGAGGATGTGAATCAAAATCGGGGAATGAATGTTGTGAAAATTGTGGACAAGATGGTTGAAAATTTGACTCGTGGTAGGTGAGTCCCCATTGACTCTGTGAAGAGTGAAAATTATTTTCTTAGTCATAAAATTGGAGATATGGATCATATTGAGTCGGATAATCCTAATCTGGCCTATATAATTGGTCCATGTTATACATAGCCTGATTAGAATTATCCGAGTAAATGAGGTCGGTGTGAAATATGGATTCATATTTGGAATAAAAAAATTATTGTTGTTGAAATCTGTATCACAATTTACAAAAAAGAAAAACAAATAAATAAACAAACAAATAAAGAAAAAGAAAAAAAGAAAACAAGCCTATGCTAGTGTTGACTTAGACCAAGATGACTCTTAACTGGTTAGACTGTCCATGGGGGGTATATTGTCAGAATTTGACCACAAGTTAATTGGCCATGTAGGGGCAAGATTAGTGGGAGGTATCCGTGCCGGAGCAACGGGCCTAATTATGTCAAACTACTGTTCTTCAGGTTTCGCCTCTTAATCCCCAATCTTTGACACCGATTTGACAAGAGTCAACTTTTAATAACTTCTCCCTTTGGTCAATCTCTTAAATAAGTTTGAGATGTCCCTAGGGGCCAACGTCTACCAATTTTTATTAAGGCTTTGGTTGTGTGAGTGGGGAAGTAATTTTTGAGCTAAGGGAGGGTAATGACTTCCGTACCTTATGTTGTATTGAGCTTTGCCCTTAAGTTCAATTCGTGCAAGTGTGCAATATAGATAAGAATGAATACACAAAGCGAGTAAATCACGCACGTGTTTGTCCTAACTATATGCAATGCAATATGTACACCTCTGTCAAGATCACAACAACACAAAAACAAAATACAGTATATTAGAATTGAAATCGACACGTGCCTAGATGAAAATGTCTAACTATTTAAAGCATCCAATTTTCGTATTTTAGTTCTTAAATTATTATAGTGCACAGATGTCAGAATTAGCAATAGAATATAATAATATACAAGAATTTACCCACCACACAAAAGCAAATGTAGACTTTCTCCAATGCTAAAAATTTGACCTGCACACCAAAAACAAAGAAGAAAAGTTAATAAAAATGTGAAATCAAACCATTCATATCCCCAGCGATGGCGCCAAAATTTGATCGGGAAAAACTATGCACAAAAAGTGAATGTTTTGAAATCAATATTTAAAGTGTGTGTGCTTTGGCTTCCTCGATACTTTCGTTATAGCATAGAGACTAAAATGAGTCGAATCCATAAGGACGGGAGGTGATAGAATCTTACACGGTATATTCACATGTATGTTAAGTGTTCTTTAATATTTAAAAGAATGAAAAGAAAAGAAAAAAAAAAGAATGAAAAGAGAAGAGTACGGTGAAACACGAAAAAGTGAAAAACATAAAAAAGATGGTTTTTGTGATTTTTGATATATTTCTAAAACAAAGTAAAAAGAGAAAGAAAACTCATGATTACTAACTACTAGTGGCTCCACTAACTATGCTAACCTCTTAGTGATAGTTGCCTCACATGTATCCTTGGCCATCACTAGTCCTTGGTTTAAGAGCGTTTCAAAGCATGACCCATAAGATAACTTTAACATCTAAAGTCAACAAAACAAGTGCAAGCTACACTTAAACCATCAAAACTAAACAAGAGTAAGCATGAAAATAAATAAAGTTAGCTTGTTAGAAAGTTAGGATGTTAAAGTGTTAATCGATGGCTCTTGCAAGAGCAAGGCCAAGTAGAGGCTATTAGAATCATGAGGATTATCAAGAAAGAAGTTAACAAGTTAGTGATTAGTAGTTAGTTGCCATGAGAGAAAATTAGCTAAACATGTAAAAGAAATTAGAGAGAGAAAAACAAGATGAGATAAAGAGCGAACATTTCATAGATTGTCACCTTCCATTACAAGCACTCTTACTTTCCACCCATGTACAACTCTCTTTCCTATTACAAGATCTGTAAGAAATAAAAAATACAAAAGAGAAAGAAGAAGAAGAAGAACTAACCTAAACTACCCTAAAAACTACAACATGGAGAAGAAAACCCTAAAAACTATCCAAAAACTCCTCAAAATTCCTCCTCCTTCAGCTCTAAAAATCCAGGGGTATATATAGGTGAAAAGGGGCACCAGGGTAGCTGCACGGAGCGGCGCATTAAATCACGGTGTGTGGCTGCAGTAATCCTAGGGCCTCACACGCGATGCCACCTGCTGTGCACTCCCTGCTTGTCCACCTATCGCTATACTTCCTGGAATCTAGATTTGGACACCCGGTTTTAACGAAACAACCCTCTAAGACTAATGGCTATTCTTGTAGGCTTTTAATCACCAATTAAATGGAATTTTAGGCTTCTTCGTCATTTCATGCCATGGACCTAGAAACATACAAGACAGACGTTATTAACAGGATTTAATATTAAATAAATGTGAAGATGTGGTATGAAATATGTAATTTAGAGACTAATCACTCTCCAAAGTATCTTGGATCTCAAACCTAATCCATCTGACTGATCAGGGGGAATCTTTGATCAGAGATGTAGTGTTAACTTGATTATGAGAAGAGTGACAAAACTAAAATTGGAATTTTCAACTTTGTCATTGCTTCAATGTTGACGTCATGCGTCATATTGTCACCGAATGTTCGATCGGCTCGACGTTGATCGACCGTGATGTGATCTATTGAGTGAGGAAGCTTTTCTTTGGCGCTCTCCCAAGCATCTTGGATCTTAAATGGTAATACATCTGATTGATTACGGTGGAGCTTCGATCAGAGGTGTAGTATTTACTTGATTATAAGAAGAGTGACAAAGCTAAAACTAAAGTTCTAATTTTGTTATTCCTTTGAAATTGACATCATGCATCATAATGTCAGCAATGTTTGGTCGGCTCGGTATTGATCATCTGTGATATGATTTATTGAATGAGAAAGCTTTTCTTTGTCACTCGCCCAAGCATCTTGGATCTCAAACCCTAATTCATCTGATTGATCAGGGTGAATCTTCGATCAAAGTTGAGTATTAACTTGATCATGAGAAGTATCCCCTTAATGATTGTACTTCTTTATTAATTTATCATTGATTGACATCATGAGTGTATCGCCGTCCGGCGTTATAAGGCGGTATGCTTCATTTGAGTAGACTGACTTTACTACAAATGATCCTTTCTATTTAGGTTGAAAATTTTCTTTTGTCTTATGTGTCATAACCATGGGTCTTCTGACAGCTAAGATAAGATCGCCTTTCTTGAAGATCTGTTCTCTGACGTTCTTATTGAAGGCTCTGAAAATTCAAGCTTCATAGAGCTTGATTTGTTATTGAGTCTGCAGACGTTTGTCGTCCAAAGCTTCTAACTTCTGGAGTCACAATCGATACTTCTCCTCATTTGTCGTCTCTGTTATCAAAGCAATGCGCAGAGGTGGAATCTGAACTTCTAGCGGGAGTACGGCTTCACATCCGTACACCAAGGAGAATAGCATAGTTTTTTCGGGTTTCTCACAATTGTACGGTAGGCCCAGAAGTATTCACTTAATTTGTCATCCTAGTCGCGTTGGCTTTTCGAAATGAACTTCTTGAGAACCTGTTCAATAGAAAGGCTTTTGCAAGACTGTTGGCACTGAAAAGTATACTATCGAAGACACATTTTAGATTCTAAACTTATTACAGAACCTCTGAAATGCTTGGCTGATGAATTGAGGTCCATTGTCATGGACAACTCGTTAGAGTACGCCAAAGTGATAGAGTACGTGATACTTGATGAATTTGATCATGTTTGATGTCTTTACTTCCTTCAGGAGAATAGCTTCTGCCCACTTAGAGAAGTAGTCAGTTATACCCAAGATGAAGCGATATCTTTTGAATATTGAAGGGTTAATGGGTTCGATAACATCCATTTTTCACATCTCAAATGGCCATGAAGAAGATATTAGATGAAGATATCCCGGCGCTTGATGAACAGAGACACCGTGAATCTGACAGGCATAACATCAATTAGCATAGACGATGGCATCAGGGATCATCTTCGGCCAATAGTAGCTAAGTCTTCGAAGTCAATCTCCGAGCTTAGGTCCAAGTTGGTAAGCTTCACACACACCACTGTGAGCTTCTCTGAATGTCTCTTGTGCCTCTTTGTATGAAAGATGACACAGTAAAATTCCATCATACGATCAGCGATATAATGCCCTCGTAATCGCATTGTAGTAGAATTGAGGAGCCTTTCTTCTGTTGGTGGCTGCCTCCTTGGAGTCGTCAGGCAAGATGCTATATAAGACAAAGTCAATGAATGAGAATTGTCAACCCTGAGTTTCGAGCCTGTTGAAGTCTCCAGAACCTTTTCAACATGAAGGTCTCCTCTTAGAGTCTGACTTTCCTCAAAGATGAATTTTGGGCAGTACAAGTCGTGGTTGTAGACAAGTACTTTCTCCGTGGCTCTGGCTAGAAGGACCAATGAAGCAGCGAGAGATGTCAATGCATCTGCATGCGCATTTTGCTGACGTGGCATATGGTCAATGTAGAACTTTTAATCTCCGCCATGTCAATGGTTGCGTTGTGATAAGGCACCAAGTCTTCATGTCGGACTTCATACTCCCTACGACCTGGTTGACGGTGAGCTTTGAATCACCGTATACTTTGTGACTTTTAACTCGAATCTCTTCAGCAAGTTGCATCCCGATCAAGAGACCGTTGTATTCTACAACGTTGTTGGAACACAGCTCGGTAATGAGAATGCACGAAGGATCATGTAGTTTTGTGGAGATAAGAGCACTACCCCCACTCCAGCTATAATGTTTCCTGTGGGACCCATCCTTAATGCGCCATTGAAGAATAATTGTCAGACTTGCTCTTTGAAAGACATTTGGGTCATGCCGACTTTAGCGATCTCATCTGGAGATCTTCGTAAAGTCTTGTTGCTCTTAGATCTGGATGTTCATCCAAGAAGTCTGCCACTGCTTATCCTTTCATAACTTTCTGTGGCAGGAATTGTATCTCGTAATGCGAGAGCAATATAACCCACTTTGTCAATTGACTATTTAACGATGATGGTTTCATTATAATCAATCTCAAAGGATTAAATTTCAAAATGACATGAATAGTCTGGCCCACCACGTAGTGTCACATTTTTGGACAGCAAAGACTAGGGCTAGACACTTTAATCAGGTTGTAATAATGTTTCACTCCGATCATGATTTTACTTAGGTAGTAGATAGCTTGCTCGTATCTCTGATCATTATTCTGGGCCAGTAAGGCTCCTAGAGAGTGATCCATGGCTCAAACGTATATCAAAAAGGGTTTCCTTGACACTGGAATTGCGAGGACAGGTGGATGCGTGAGGTATTGTTTGATTTTCTCAAATGCTTCTTGGCAAGCATTGTCCCCAATAAATGAGACTCCCTTCTTTATCAGCTTGGTGAAGGGTTGGCAAAATCCTGAAAGATTCGATTTGATTCTCTAAATGTAAGCCAACCATCCTTGCAACCCTCTGAGTTCTCTGAGATTTCTTAGAGATTGCATCTTCTGGATGGCACAGACTTTCTCCGAGTTGAGATGAATTCCTCTGGATGTCACCAAAAACCCAAAGAATTTGCCACTGGCTACAAGGACTTGGTTAGTTTATCTTCAGTTGATGCGCTCACATGATGTTGAATATTCTCTTCAGATCTGCAATGTGATCGCCTTTATCACGGCTCTTTACTACAATATCATCTACTTAACATTCTATAGTCTTGTGTATATGCTCATGGAAGATTGTATTCATTGCCCGTTGATATGTCACCCCTACATTCTTCAAGCCGAAGGGCATCATAGTGTAGCAATATACCCCCAGTGGTATTCTAAAAGATGTATACTTTTCATCTTAAGGTACATCTTGATTTGATTGTATCCTAAAAATCATCCATAAAGGACATCCGCTCAAAACCACACGTATTGTCGATCATAACATCCGTGATCGGGAGAGAATTCATTTTTGGAACGGGCAGCATTCATATCGCGGAAGTCGACGCAAATCTGGATCTTCCCATTCTTCTTGTTAACGGCACGATGGTGGCTACCCAGTCAGGGTGCTGTTCTTCCTTGATGAAACTGGAGACTATGAGCTTTTTAACTCTGATTCAATTGCCTTCATTATTCTGGACAAAACTGTCGTTATTGTTGCTTGATTGGTTTCACATATGAATTGATGTTGAGGCGATGCATAGCCACTTGAGGATCAAGTCCAGGCATGTCCTTGTTGTTCCAAGTGAAGACGTCTATATACTCTTGTATAAGATATATTAGGTCTTCTTTCTCGGGGAGTGGTAAGCACTCCCCTGTGAACATGATTTTGGGGTTAGCCTCATCTCCAAAGTTGATTTGAATTACTTTATCATCTGTGGGTGGCTTATGCTGCTCAAAGCGGATGTCCCATAGAGTATTCAAGCATTTGATTCAGGGATTGGTGTCTAACTGGATCATTTCTTTATCCTCATTTTCATCCTCCATATGGCTAGTTGAAATCATATTCACTGAAAGATCTTTGAAGATAGTGCCGACACTGATATCTGATTCCCATAATGATGTGTGATCGTGATATAATGATTCCTAAGACTCAGAGCTCGATGGGATTAGAGTTGACACATAGCCTAACCCCCTCCAAGTTTGATGATAGTAGTCAGGGGCCTTCCCTTTTGAGATAAAAGATCAGAGCAGTATTCGTCTTCCTTGGCCAAAGTTCAAACCAGACCTTTTCGTCAGGTCAAACCCCATATTCTCCATCATACGACATGCATGTGGCCTGTAATGGGAGAACTGTGGGGATTCAGGATCATCTTTCAAGCTTTCACGAGTCATTGGTTCAGACTCGATTCTTCTAAATAGAATCGGCTTTTGACCCTTGCATATAGCAGGCACTTTGAAGAAAGCTACTTGTGCATCACAGGATTTTTTGCGCACCATGAAGGATGACTTGGTTGGTACATACAATGATGTCAGGGCATCCACTGCTGACCATTGGTCACTATCCACATCAATACTAGTGTCTGACAGTACTAAATCAGAAGCAAATGCAGGAAAGTAAACCAAATCTAAGTCTTCACTAATAAATCACTTGCCTTCAACATTGGCAGTGGTATTAAAATTGAGCTTATCGACACTCGTTACAAGGGGATTTATTTCCCAAAACATTCTTCTTCTGCCTCTGGTTCCATGTCTGCTTCATTACCAGAGTCTGATTCTTCTGGCTGGAGATTCTCATCAATCTCAAGAGAATCTTGGTAGAGGAGAGAGTCAGTGAAGTAATTCTCTACCCCTTGAACGGATGCCTTTCAGCAATCAATGTTCTTACTCTTTCCCATTCATCAGCAAATTTCATTACATGATGAAGGATGGATGGGAAGATGGAGTTACGGTGGATTCATGGTCGTCCCAGTAGCAAGTTGTAAGACATGTTGGCATCAATAACATAACACGTCACTTCAGACTTCAAATCTCCGATCTGGCATCTAAGTTTGATCTTGCCCATGGGGCGCGTACCATTAGCATTGAAGGCATAAAAGGCAGTCTGTGCAGCGCTCAACGATAGGTGAGAATCCCCTACGTGCTGCATGGCCCGGGGGGCATAATGCTCAACGTCGATCCTGGATCAACCTGAATGTAGCTCACTTCAGATGATCCAATGTATCCTATAAATATAAGAGTTTATCATGTTTCTCCTTTATTTGCAAATCCTCCGGAGAGAATGTGATGCATGGGGAATGTCTGGAGGCCTAATGACAGTACCCATCATCTTCCTCCCTGGGATGGCAGGAATTTGGGATAAGAAAACCCCAAAATCTACCAATGCTTCTCTTATAGATTTGGAAAGTCTGAGAAGCTCGTATAGAGTGATCTGAGTAGGGATGTTAGCCAGCTGAGCCAAAACATTAAAGCAGAAGGGAGTTAATGGTCTCGTATCATCATTTTTGAAGGGCTTTGAAGGGCTTTGGCATAACAAAGCTCCTTTTGTTTGTCCACGGGCTACTTTGTGGACTGCTCGGCTATCTTCTTCACTAGCTAGGAAGAGCTTGTCACCATCTGACCATACTGTTTCAAGTACTGCATGCGGATCAGGTCTTCGACGTGAAAGAAGTACCTGTATCAGCAGCCAAGACAGACTCCTCTTCTCCTGAACTGGTGAGAGAAGCAACATCTTCTTCAATTTCTCTCATAGAGATACCCACCACATTGTTAGAGGATGCTTTAGTCTTGCCTTTAAATTTTCTGTGTGTAACAATTGTCCTTTGTTGGCTTCGATAATGTCGTGGTGAACCCACATTATCTCTCCTCGAGGAGTAGGAACAGTGATAAGGCCTTTCTCCTTTTTATTATGGGGATCAGTATCGATCTCCTATATTCTCCTTTCGGGATGGAAACCACTCCGGCGGTACTGAGGAGAATTCTTCGCCAAATTGAAGGGATGTCATATTAGTCGTCACCTTCTTCTACTCTGGATGAAGTCTGAGGATATCTGCGTCGATTAGAGCTTGAAGAATATCCTTGAAGATGTAATAGCTCTTCGTAAGATGCCCCAATTTCCTGTGATATAAACAGTAGTTGGGATCATCAATCTTAACTTCGTCAGGGCATCTGACCTCTAGCAATTTGAGTTTGTTACTCTTCTGGAGTAACTTGAACAGAGAGACCATGTACTCATCCTTGAAGGAGTATGTTTTACTGGCACGTGCTTGGCCGAGAGCTCCACCCCCTTTGGTTTATTGGGGTTTTGAAGGTGATTTAATCTCCGTTGTCAGAGTATCTCATCTTTTTGGCTGAGAAAATAACTCTTCGCGTCGATTTGTTGAGTCTTGGTTTGCTGTCTTTCTCTTCAGCCTTGACCAGGATGACTATTTCTTCTACCTGCTCGCCTTGTTGCACAACTACTTTCAAGTGCGACATTATGCCACTCCTATCTGGGCGAGGAGTACAGTCTGCATGCTGCGGCGGTACATTTCCACCAGTATGGATTTGGACATCCCACTTGGACAACGGAGTGCCATACTCTTGAATGTCTCCACCAAAGCTTTAATAGACTCTTCTTTCTTCTGCTTCGTAGGAAGGAGAATCTGCATTGCTACCTTCGTATCATTTTCGAAGAAGCGAGCCAGAAATAGCTTTTTCAAGTCGGCCCAAGCTTTGATAAAACCAGCAGGCAGCTTCATGAACCACTCAAAGGCAACCCTCTTGAGAGTGCCAATGAATAAATAAGCCATGATAGCATCATTCGATACTAAGTTTCCGGTTTGGAATTAAAGTAGTATATATATTGGTTCGGTGATCCTATACCATAGAAAATATGTAGGGTCGGTGCCTTGAACCTTGAGGGTAGGGAGCTGTGTCCCATTCCACTGGGTAGAGTCAAACTATCCCCACATCTTGAAGGTTGCCTCAGTGCACAAGGGCTTCAAGGCGTTTCTCTAGATTGCCCATCCTCCTAGAGTGACGAGATCTGCTTTCTGAGCAATCCTCTTCTTCAGATGAAGGTTTAGGGGACTCAGGGTTTTGAGTGCTTTTCACTCTTAGTATTCTCAAAAGAAGAGCTTTCTCTCCCTTTTTTCCTTAGTCTTTGGACCTTTTTTCTTCTTCTTAAGCAGCTGTGCCAGCATCTGCTTAAGGGTGTCACTAGATTCTTGCTGAGCTCGAATCATACAAAACTGTTCCCTCTAAATTTGGGCATGCTCTTTTAATCGCTTGGCCACTTTTTCGGGAGTGCCTGTCTGCTTAAGGGTGTCACTAGATTCTTGCTGAGCTCGAATCGTACCAAACTGTTCGCTCTAAATTTGGGCATGCTCTTTTAATCGCTTGGCCACTTTTTCGGGAGTGCCTGTCATGTATGTGAAGGCTTCTTTCTCTATAAAAGAGTTAGAGGCCTAGAATTTTACGATGGTGGGGTATGCCTCAAACGTCAATACCCCTGTCTAGGGCACTGTAGTACACCGGGACAATTGTACCAGTCTGAATGCGAGTGTGCTGGTACACTTCTTCTGATTCGCTCAATATTTCTTTCAACTAGAAGAAGATTCATCGTCAGACTCGTCAAAGCAGACGATCGTTTGCATCCCTTTGGACTTGCTCGGTGTAGTGCATAGATCCACCATATTTGAAACTTTACCTCAGAATACTCCACGTCTGAGAAGGACTTCTTCTTGCGGAAGCAGCATCTCTTGGCTGAGTTAGAGACTAGGGTGGCTGACAGCCGATTGAATACTGACGACTTGCTTGTATGAGAGTTGTAGTGGCATTCAGAGAGTATTGTCATGATGAGTCATTCATAACAGCATTGGAGAGTGATCTGATGGACACTCCTCTTCTTTGTCAAGTAGTTTCTTAGATCCGTTGCAGGAGTATCCAAGAGACTAGCCTCAAATCGTTTGGGGTGAGGGCTTTTTAAGTCAATATGTTTCAATGGCATACCAGACTGAACGCAGACCTTGCATTTCTATAATGAAATGCGGGTCTAGTCTCGCATTTTGGTAGAGTCTGCTTCAGAACACAAACTTCATGTTGAGTAGCGAGACGTGAGAGTCGCGTTCTTGCACAGATTAGAACAAGTCTCGCTTTTTGGAGCAAGAACATAGACCTCGCGCTTAGGCGTTGAGACACGCATTTAAGAATGCGAGTCTCGTGTTGCTTCGGAGAAACAGGGGTCTGGACCTCGCATTCTGAGTCTGCATGGACGCGGGTTTTGCGTTTTGGCACAAAAATGTGAACCTCACGTTTGGGCGTTGAGGCGCGCGTTTGAAAAGCGCGGTCTCGTGTTGCTTGAAGAAACGCGGGTCTGAGTCTCGTGTTCTATATCTGCACAACAGATTGTAACTGCAGAATCTTTGATTTGTTGTCAACGGGCGCGATGCCTTCGTCAACGTTCAGCATTCCGGTTGAGTTTTAGGGGCTACTGAGAACTCCCGGCAACCTGAAATTGTGGAGACTGGAGAGGAGAGAGATGGTGGGATTGGCCCTCATCGTTTTGTCTGTGAGCTAGCATATTGGCTCGCGGATCTCCTGAGAAACGTTGACGCAGGCCATGTGGGTTACACGGGAGGTTTTCAAAACCTCACTGGACATGACACTTGTAGGCTGTCCAAAAGTTACTGGAGGACAAGCCATTGAAAAACAAAGTTTCAAGCTCTAGACGCGAGGGACTATCACCCGCATCAAGGCGCGTTGGCTCGACACCCGTGTCTCAGCATCAAGGCGCGTCGGCCTGACACCCGCGTCTCAGCATCAAGGCGCGTCGGCCTGACACCCGCATCTCAGCATCAAGGCGCGTTGGCCTGACACCCGCGTCTCAGTTATAACCGCCTTGGTTAAAGGACCAATCACTGCCCACACGTAGGGGAGATCAGCCCCCATCGTGGCATGTCTTTAGCAAGCACGTGGGTTAGTTACCGCCCATGTAGCGGGGAAGTTGGCCCTCATTGTGGAGCATTTTCAGGGGGCACGTTCACCCCTGGGACCTCTATAAATAGCCCCGTCGCTATGAAGAAGGGGTTGGACCTTTGGCAATCAAAAAAAAAAAAGAAGGAGAAGAGGACAACAGAGAGATATCAACAGGCGCGACACATACAGAGAGAGAGAGAGAGCTCGACGCTTCAAGCTAACTTGTTGCGTACAAGTTGCTCTTCGCCTACCTTCTCTTTTAGAGTTTTGGTAGACGGGGCTGAGTTACTCCTTCTACCTGCCAAGGAGAAGATCCCTTGACGGTCCAGACGGTCATCTGGTCAACGGAGAACAAGATTCACTCTCCACCGCCACACGAAGAACCCAGCACTAAACAAAGGGGGGATTCAAGCTTCAACATCCTCCCTCCCTTGTAACCGGAAGATTAGTCTGTTGTAATTTTTCATCTGATTCAAGGAAATTTTACACCTCCCTCTCTTTTTCCGTGTCCAACAAGAGATGGCGACTCTGCTGGGGACAACCTTCGTTACTGATGAACAGGTAGTGGCGCAAGATGACGTCCACCATGAGGGAAAGATGGTCGAATCGCTCGTTGTCGAGTTCGACCAGGCAAAGTACGAAGAGTTTCCTCTCTTCTGGCTCCAAGAGCCCAAGGACCCGCATCTGCCGCCGGGTCTCAACGGGGAATGGCCTCGAGTCCTGATCTGTGGCTCTCTCGAGCTCCCCTGCTGCCAACTGTGCCAACCAAGAGACGCGCGTCAACGCCTCTCAGAAGGCCCGCATGGTCCCAGGCACATCTGCCTTTGCGACCAACCGCGTCGCACAGAACACCCGCGTCAGCGTCTCTCAGGAGACCCGCGTGGTCAAAATCCCTGGTGGCCAGCATCAGGATGTCGTTGGTCTCTCTCTACCTCCTCGACGCAATCGAAACGCTGAGCGTCGACGGAGGAGACGTGCGCGTCAGCTGCAAGTTGGAACCGTCGGTTGTCTAACTGAGGCTACACGCGACGTACAATCGCGCGCCTTGCCCGCGGCACGTCCAGTACGTGAAATCCGCGTTTGGCGGCCCAAGTGCGTAACTCCTCAAGTTGAGTCCTCTGAAGACCAGCTTACCAAACGCCAAAGCGAAGCTTCTGCGTCTCGTCAAACGCAAGAAACACGCGCTCACAGGCATGGGGCCCAGCAGCCCACTCTCTCTCACCCGTCTCTGCCCGGACGCACCAGGCATCAACGCAAGACTCGCGTCTCATCTCAACAGAGACGCCAGGCGCGCATCAGACAGCCGCGATGCGAGAGCTGCGTCCCTGAAGTCTGCGTCCATTCTGCACAGCACATGGATGCCTCCCGTCTTCGACGTTGTGAGGCTAGTCTCTTTGATCCCTCTTCTATGGATTTGAGGGATTATTTAACAAAGAAAAGAAGTGCCCACCAGGTCACTTCATCTTGCTGCTGCCAACGGCTCATCTCCATGCTCTCGGAGTGCCGTTGCGGGTCGAGTGTGCACCAGCAGTCTTTAGTTAGACAGCTGACCTCGATTCCCCCGTCAGCCAAAAGAAGGCGCTCCCATAGAAGGAGAATCTTCTCTGACGTTGAATACCCGGAGCTTACTGCGAACATGACAAGCAGAAGTAAGGGAAAAGGACTTGCAGTCAGCTCAGATGAGTCTGACTCTGAACCGGAAGGGGTGTATCAACACACTCGTACCCGGACTGGGGCCATTCCCCCGGTTGACTATAATGCCTTAGCCCATGGCATTAAAGTGAACGATTCCCACTCCGCCGTAGTGGAATCAGGGGCTTCAAACTCCTCCGTTGAGAAGGAGACCTCTGCCTACATGACAGGCACTCCTGATGAGACAGCTAGACGTCTGGAACAGATCCAAAAGAGACAAATGGAGATGATTGTGTCTCAACAGGAATCTATCGACGCTATCAAGCTGGCGCTTGCACAGCTGCTCGAAGACAGGAGGAGATCTCCTCCTAGGAGGTCGAGGGACAGAGAGAGAAAGGGAGGAAGCTCATCTTCCGAGCCTTCTGAAGAGAAGCCTCGATCTACTTCTGGCTCGTCCAAACCCTCGTCAAAGGGCGACCGAGACCCAGGGAAGGCTCATGCTAAAAGGATGAGTCAATTGGAGGAACGCCTCAATGCCCTTGCCAGTCGCAAAGACCTCCAAGAAGCTGGAGTGGTCCGGCCCTATCCAGCTGAGTGGGATTTAGTCCCGTACCCTCCTAAGTTCAAAGCTCCAACCCTCCAAGCCTTTGATGGGAAGGGGTCCCCTAATCAGCACATCTACTACTTCAAATCCCAAACCGGGAATGTAGTAGATAATGACGCCATCCTGGCGCGACTGTTCATCGGCACCCTGAAAGGGTTGGCCTTTGAGTGGTTCATGAAACTCCCGAAGGTTCTATCAAGAACTGGGGCGACTTGGAGAAGCTGTTCTTAACACGCTTCTTCGAAGATGACTCCGAGGTCACAATACCCACCCTGTTAGCTACGAGACAGCGAAAGGGAGAGTCCGTCAAATCTTTCGTGGAAAGATTTCGGAACGTGGCACTCCGGTGTCCAAGCGGTATGACCCAGGCCACCCTGGTGGAAACATGCCGCCACAACCTCCAAACTTCACTCCTTGCTCAAATAGGAGTTGCTGAAAGCCGCACCTGGAAACAATTAGTCCAACAAGGTGAACAGGCTGAGGAGATTGTTGCCCGCGTCAGGGCAGAAGAAGGCAAGCCGCGGCCGGAGAGGTCAACTAGGCGAGCCAGACACCTCCCTCCAGACAAAGCGGAAGGATAATTTGGCGACGGAGACCAAATCTCCCACCAAACCTCAACCAGCCAAGGCGAGTGCCTCTTCAAGCCAACCCCGCGCCAACAAGCAGTATTCCTTCAAGGAGGAACATGTCGATTCGCTCTTCAAGCTACTCAACAAGAGCAACCGACTGAAGCTCCCTGAGGCCAGGCGCCCTCAGGAAGTCGGCAAGACCGACAACCCCAACTACTGCTTGTACCACAGGATGTTGGGACACCCTACCAGAAGCTGTTACATCTTCAAGGACATCCTTCAGGCTCTGATTGACGCGGAGGTGTTGAAACTCCGACCAGAACAGAAGGAGGTGACAGCCAACATGACGTCGGTTCTCCAGTTTGGAAAATAACCTCCAGCACCTGCAGGGGTGGTCCCAATCCCAAGAGGAGAACTAAGAGTGGTCAACACAGACCCTCACCAGCAGCAGGAGAAGGGCTTGGTACCCGTCCCTACGCCTCAAGGGGAAATCATGTGGGTCCACCCTGACCTAGTGGACAGCCAGCAGTGGACTACTGTAACCAACAGGAAGTCCAAAGGCAAGGCAAAAGCTTCGTCCTGCCATGTGATATGTGCTTCCTCCCGAGAAGCAGAGGATGATGTTCCCTCACTGACTGATTCAGAAGAGGAAACAATAGTCTTGGCCGCAGAGCCCAACCAACCAATGACGGGGACTCGTTCAGGACAGCCCTACTTGAAGCAGTACGGCGAAGTGGCGGCAAACCCTCCACAACCAGCTGCAGAGCCAACTGGGCCCTCCACGAAGCCACCAGTGGAGAAACAAAAAGAGACCCGATTCTCTCGAGCTCTTCAAAAGGGTATAGCGGAAGGATCCACAACGCCTTACCGCTTTGATGTCTTGGCTCAATTGGCCAACATCCCGGCGCGGATCACCCTGTATGAGCTTCTAAGACTATCAAAGTCGACCAGGGAGGCTCTACAAGAAGCTCTGGCAAATGCTGAGGTCTTTATGACCCAGGTGCCAAAGAAGGAAGATGTAGAGAATTGTCTCCACACCTCCCAGAATGCTCCCTGCATTACCTTCACGGCAGATGATATGCAGGTTAAAGGGAAGCATGATCGACCCCTGTACTTCACAGGTTATATCGGATCATCTGAGATGAACCGCATTCAGGTAGATCCAGGGTCCGCATTGAGCATCATGCCCCGCCGAGTCATGCAACACCTCGGCATCCCTACCCACCGTCTGAGCCCTACACAGACGACCATCTATGGGTTCAATGCCAACGGCACCCGTCCGATGGGGAAGATCAAGCTCAAGTGCCAGATTGGGAGCCTCAAGTCGGAGGTGACGTGCTACGTCATCGATGCCGACACTTCCTACAATCTGCTGCTGGGACGACCATGAATCCACCGCAACTCCATCGTTCCCTCCACTCTTCACCAAGTCATGAAATACATTGACGCGAGTGGGAAGGTGCAAACGTTGGTTGCCGAAAGGTATCCGTTTAAGGGGGTCGAAAATTATTTCACGGACTCCCTCCTATATCAGGATCCGGTGGATGAAACTCCGCAACTGGAGGTGCCAGACTCTGGTAATGAGGCTGACACTGAGCCCGAGCAAGAAGAGTGCCTGTGGAAGTTGGAACCACTTGTAAAGAGCACTAATAAGCTCGATGTTGATAATACCACCGACGATGCAGGCGGTTGGTATATTAATGAGAATTTAGACTTTGAGTATTTTTCTGCGTGTGCATCTGATTCAATACCGTCGGATACTAGTACCGACGTAGACGATGACATCTGGTCGGCAATGGATGCTTTGACATCATTGCATGTACCAGTAAAATCATCTTTCGGGACATACCAGGATAATGGTGATGCGCAGGAATCTATATTCATGGTTCCGACATGACGAAAAGGCCAAAAACCAATCCTTTTTGGGCGAATGACGACTGAACCAACGCCCCGCGAAGAATCGGAAAGTGAGGAGGAATCCCCTCAGCTCAGTCATTATGAACCAAAAGCGCTCAAAATGATGAAGTGCATGGGGTATGATCTAACCAACAGACCCGGGTTGAACTTCGGCAAAGGAAGGAGAACGCTACTTCGATCCTTTGTGCCGAAAGGGAAGGCCCCCGATTATTATCATCGGACGCGCCGGGGTTGGGCTATGTATCAACTCCGGTCCCATCAGCCTCCGATTCTCAAGAATCATCGAGCAACGATTACTCTTCAGACACATCATCTTGGGAGTCAGATGTCAGTGTCGGCAACATCTTCAAGGAACTTTCAGTGAACATGGTTTCGACAAGCCACCTGGAAGATGGAAATGAAGAAATGATCCAATCTGATACAGATCCTTGGATCAAACATTTAAATGCTCTTTGGGATACCCGCTTTGAACAGCGTGAGCAACCCACAGAAGACAAGGTTGTTCAGATCAACCTAGGAGATGAGGCTAACCCTAAGCCCATCTTCATAAGTGACGGCTTGTCACCTTCAGAGAAGAAAGATCTAATATCTCTTGTACAAGAGTATATAGACGTCTTCGCCTGGAATTATGAGGACATGTCAGGACTTGATCCTCAAGTGGCCATGCACTGCCTCAACATCAATCTGGACGTAAAGCCTGTCAAACAACAACAGCGACGGTTTCGCCCAGAAATAATGGAGGCAATTCAATCAGAAGTCAGAAAACTCATTGATTCTGGCTTCATCAGGGAAGAACAACATCCCGACTGGGTAGCCAACATCGTCCCCGTCGCCAAGAAGAACGGGAAGATTCGGATCTGCATCGACTTCCGTGATCTAAACGAGGCTTGTTCCAAAGACGAATTCCCATTGCCGATCACAGATGTCATGATTGACAATACTTGTGGATTCGAACGAATGTCCTTCATGGACGGATTCTCAGGATACAATCAAATCAAAATGTATCCTGATGATGAAAAGCATACCTCCTTCAGGACTCCTCTAGGGGTATATTGCTATACTGTCATGCCTTTTGGACTGAAGAATGCGGGGGCAACCTACCAAAGGGCCATGAATGCCATTTTCCATCAGCAAATACGCAAAACGGTGGAATGTTATGTCATGACATTGCGGTGAAAAGTCGCATTAAAGGAGATCACATAGCTGATCTGAAGGTGGTCTTCGACATCATGCGGGCTCATCAATTGAAGATGAACCCCACCAAGTCCTTCCTGGGGGTAGCCAGTGGCAAATTCTTAGGATTTGTTGTGACTTCCACAGGAATCCATTTGGATCCAGAGAAAGTCCGCGCTATCCAAGAGATGCAACCCCGAGAAACCTCAAGGAACTCAGGGGTTTACAGGGTCGATTGGCGTACATCCGCAGGTTCATCTCAAACCTCTCCGGAAGATGCCAGCCCTTCGCTAAGTTGATGAAGAAGGGTGTCTCGTTCATTTGGGACGATGCCTGCCAACAAGCGTTTGAGGAAATCAAACAATACCTCACCCAACCACCAGTCCTTGCAGCCCCGGTGTCCGGAAAGCCTTTCCTGGTGTACGTCCGGGCAATGGACCATTCTTTGGGAGCTCTACTAGCTCAGAATGATGAAGAGGGACGAGAACAGGCAATCTACTATCTGAGTAGAACAATGATCGGAGCCGAACATCGGTACAACCCGATCGAGAAGGAATGTTTGGCACTAGTGTTCGCCATTCAGAAAATGCGACACTATCTGGTAGGCCAGACTATAAATGTCATATCAAAAGTCAACCCCCTGAGGTTACTTATGACAAAGCCTTCTTCACTAAATGGCCGGCTGGCAAAATGGGCCATGTTGCTATCCCAGTATGATATGCACTTTCTGCCGCAGAAAGCCATTAAGGGACAAGCGGTGGCAGACTTCCTAGCTGAACACCCAGATCCGAGGGCAGCCAAAGTCTACGAGGATCTCCCAGACGAAGTGGCCGAAGTCTACCTGATTCAGACATCGTTCGAAAGTCAAGTGTGGCAACTTTTCTTCGACGGTGCATCAAGGACAAGCCCCAAGGGACACGTAGTGGCGGGGGTAGGAGTAGTACTTGTCTCCCCACAAAATTATGTGATCCCCCGAGCTGTCTCGCTAACAGAGCCTTGTTCCAACAATGTGGCGGAGTACAATGCTCTATTGATCGGGATGCAGCTCGCCGATGAGATTGGCGTTAAAAATCTCGAGGCATACGGTGACTCTAAACTCATCGTCAGCCAAATTCGCGGGGAGTACGAAGTCAGACATGAAGACTTAGTACCCTATTACAACGCAACTATCCGCATGGCCGAGGGGTTTGCTAACTTCTACATCGACCATGTACCGCGCAGGCAAAATGCGCACGCCGATGCACTCGCATCCCTTGCAGCCTCCCTAGCCCTTCCAGCTGGAGCAATGGAGAAAATATTCGTCTACAGCCACGACTTGCATTGCCCGAAAAATACTCTCGAGGACTATCAGGAGTCAAAGGGAGATTGTCGAGGCAAAGAAGTGCTGGAATTGTTGCCCGTCCAGAGCTTAAAGACTGGCGATTCCCCTACATCGACTATGTCTTGTACGGCATCCTGCCTGAGGACGCCAAAGAGGCGGCTGCCATTCGAAGGAAAGCCCCTAAGTTTTACTATAATGCGATTACACGAACATTGTATCGTCGGTCGCATGACGGGATCTTACTCCGGTGCCTCTCACCAAAAGAGGCCCAGGAGGTATTGAAAGAGGCCCACGACGGTACGTGCGGAGCCCATCAACCTGGCCCAAAACTGGCACATCGACTCCAAAGGTTGGGTTACTATTGGCCCAAGATGGTTGCCGACGCCGTCGCCTATGCCAAAAGATGTCACGCTTGCCAAATACATGGAGATTTTATCCATCAAGCACCAGGGTACCTCCACTCTACGACCTCTACATGGCCATTTGAAATGTGGGGGATGGATGTGGTTGGTCCTATCAGCCCACCATCATCAAAGGGACATCGGTTCATTCTAGCAATAACCGATTACTTTTCCAAATGGGCCGAAGTCATTCCTTTGAAGGAGGTGAAGTCGTCCAACGTGATCAAGTTCGTAAAATATCACGTTATTTACCGTTTCGGTGTACCTCGGCGGATTGTCCATGACAATGGACCCCAGTTCATCAGCCAGGCATTCCAGAGATTCTGCGCTAAATTCAGAATCCAGAGTGTGTCCTCAACGGCATACTATCCTGCCGCTAATGGCCTCGCAGAAGCTTTCAACAAGACCATTGGCAAGCTTCTCAAAAATTTCGTCTCGAAGAGTCAACGCGACTGGGACGACAAGCTAGGCGAATGCTTATGGGCCTATCGCACAACAGTGCGAACCCCGACAAAGGCCACGCCGTTTTCCTTGGTATACGGATGTGAAGCCGTGCTCCCCCTGGAAATCCAAATTCCATCTCTACGCGTCGCCTTGACAGCGGAGATGACGACAGAGGAGAAGCATCGACAGCGACTCCAGGAACTGGAGGCCTTAGACGACAAGCGTCTGCAAGCCCAACAGCAAATCGAGCTCTACAAGCTCGAATCACCAGAGCCTTCAATAAGAAAGTTAAAGTACGAACTTTCAAGAAAGGCGATCTTGTCTTAGCCGTCAGAAGACCCATGGTGATGACGCACAAGACAAAAGGAAAATTCCAACCCAAATGGGAAGGACCATTTGTGGTAGAGTCAGTCTACTCGAATGGATCATATCGCCTCATAACCTCGAATGGCGATACACTTATGATGCCAATCAATGGCAGATTCCTGAAGAAGTACTATCCTTAAATGGTATTCTTCCGCTGATCAAGTTAATAGTACACCTCTGATCAAAGCAAGAAAATTTCTTCATTAACATCCGACGCCTCCAACGGCTAAGGATAGAGGAAAATGTTGGCTTTTAAGCCCAACATAAGTCTTCGACAACTCATCATGCTGAGGGGAATAGCATGGCTAGCCCAACTCAAACGGTAGTTGGTAAAGGCACCTCAAATCCGTTGATAGCTGGGGGTTTGCTAAAAATCCTAAGTGGACTTGATTCCACTCTTTCCTCCAAAATCCCTTACCAATTCTCATCCACAGAATGGTAGGTCTACAAAATACAACCATTACTAAGTTAACACTATACCTCTGGTAATGGAAACTTTTTAATATTCCTTGTCGAGTATAAATTTTGCTTGTCAACTCTACACGGAGTACCAAATTTTCAAATTTGCCAAGTTAACACTACACCTCTGGCACTTCAAATTTCCACTTGTCAATTCTCATCCATAGAATGACAGGTCCTCAAACTGTTTTCGGCTTAAGCCAATTCTTGTCAAGTTAATATCACACCTCTGACAAAACTACTGTTTAAGTTAACATTATACCTCTAAGCAATACTTCAAGTTTCTGCCAGGTTTAATATTACACCTCTGACAGTCACTTTTCTTCAGTCTTCCACATCGAAGCTGAAATGAATGATGCCAAGTTAACACTACACCTCTAGCATCTGAGTCATCGCTAAGTTCAACAATACACCTATGGCCATGACCTTTCCTCGACTTCCTTGTCCAAGTCGAGATGACCAATGCTAAGTTCAACATTACACCTCTAGCATTACCTCACTGTTAAGTTAAACATCACACCTATGGCAGTGACATTCTCAGTTTTTCCTAAACAAAACTGAAATACTTCTGAGTTAAGGTAATATCACACCTCTGACTCACATCCTTGTCAAGTTAACATTACACTTCCGACAAGACCACTTCCAACCCGTCAAGTTAATATCACACCTCTGATGGTAACAAACCTTCCTAGACTCTCCACGAGTCTAATCTCACTTGTTATTCTCTTCAATAGAATAACAGGTCCACCTAAAAACATTGTTAGGTTAATATTACACCAGTTAACAGTGTTTTCATCAAATCCCCAGTTGAGCTCAATCAAGTTAATCCCAAACACTTGATAAAAGTTCACCCTCTCTGGGGGTACCAATTATACTTGTCACTTTCTCTTACAAAGTGGCAGGTTCATCAAAAATTTCATCCCTGTCAAGTTAACATCACACCTCTGACAGTATTGTGAGAGTTCCTGAAATAGGATCTTTTCTTACAAAATTTGACTTATTAAAGTTACCATCATAATTTTAACAAAGTCAAAGATTCTTTGCTTCTACGAGTCTAAGACAAAAAAAGTTCAAGACAATGAAAGAGGCAAAAAGAAAAGTGTCACTTTTATTTATTTCCAAACATATGAAAGTGATACAAAACGCTCTCTTATACAATAAGATGGAGTGTTACAGTAAAAACGCTCTCTTATACAATAAGATTGAGTGTTACAATTAAGGAGTACAAAGAAGTCCCTCTCTCTCTCTTAGAGGTTGCACTCACTCCTTATAAGCCGCGTCTGATTCCAAGTGCGCGATGTTTTGTGGCTACAATAGAAGCTGGTTACACCACAATGCATGATGTAAACATCGAAAGCGCCCTAGCTGACTAAGCTAAGAGCAATGGTGTTCTTGAGGTCTGGTGGCAACAGAAAGTCCTGCAACCCTTCGTTCAGGAGCGTCTCTTTCCCTAGCAGGCCATCCAACGGACATAGACTGTCCTTGATGTTACTTCTGGAGTGGGAGAGGAAGAGGATCTTGTCCGCCACCACAACCGCCGGAACCCTCATCGCCGTCATGCATAGCCTGACCATCTCTTGCCAGCAGGCATGAATGGCGAAGCAGATCTGAAGAGACCTTGGCGAGGGTTGGGTCCTCGTCAGAGACGTAATATACTCTCTTATAGGTGACGAGGACCATAATATACTCTCTTATAGGTGAACATCGAACAAGTTCGCCGGCCAAAGCATCCTTCCAGGGGCCCAGCAAACCAGCAAGTCTACCTGCAAGGAATGAAACAAAGGAATCAGAACAATCTGCAACTTAGTATGTTTCAACAGAGAAAAACTAAGTCGCAAATGCAGACTGCAGACGCGGGAATGATCCACGCAGTCAGCCAAGCAGACGCGGGAATGACCCACGCAGTGAGCCAAACTGCTGCGTCAGCAGAGACAAACGCGAATCAAAACGCGGTCTCATTCTGCGCCCAAGTCGAAAGCACAGACGCCGAAAAGGCACAGACGCCGAAAGTTGCCATCTCCTTGTTGAGTGAACAAGAGTTGCAAGGCTCGGGTCTGAAACCTTTTTGGAATTCGTCCAAAGCAGTGGCTATAAAACGCCCCAAGACAGTGGCTTTGAAACGCAAGCTTTGTGAACAAAGCCAGCGCCAAGTGCCAAAGACCCCTGCACTCGCGTCCAGAGAAGTTCAAGTCTGTGGCGCAAATTCCAGAAGGAATGCACCAACACAGACTTCGTGAGGGGGTCCAGATAATGATGATGCCAAGGTACAGGCCGTGGTAGATTAAAATATCATGGCTAATCGGGACGGCGTACCAACAGAGGCTTCTACCAAGAGTCAGGCTCTCTGCGTTCAGACGCGGACGTGCAAGATGATCAGAGAGACACTCTGCCCCGAAGAGACCAAACAGGAGCATACAAGCCCTGAGTCATCTTCATCCACAGAGCCATCCTCATCCATGGAGACAATACTCTGAAGAGGATGAAGGTTCTCAGAGCGCTCGCTCTCAAAAAGAAAATAGTCCAAAGATTGGGTTGAAGGGAGAGGGTGCGCCCTATTTATAGGCAGCCCCCGATAACTGCAATTAATGATCTCCTAATCTGAACCGCCGGCCTTAATGACCGCACGATTGTCAAGGTCCAATAAGGGACTGACGCGTGTAACGCCGCTTCGAAAACCGTCGCAGGCACCAATCTCCAACCACCCGCATCGGTTTCTCATTAAAGGGAATTAACGCTCAAGACCAATAAGAAGCCGACGCGTGGATAACCGCTTCGGGAAACAGCGGAAAATCTGCATTCCCGATCATCAATAGAGATTTGAAGATCACATCAAATCTTTATGACAGGCTGTATGTAAAGCCTGGGAGGTTACACCAAGACGCAGACTGAAGAACCGTATCCAAAATTCGCGTCCCCTCCCCAGATTGGATGACGATCACCCGCGTCCTAGAGGAATGTCCGCGTGATGCAAAGTCGCGTCCCCTCAGCAAACGGGGTCCTTTTTAAAGGAGAATACTTAGTCCATTTTGGGATTACTGGAAAATGCACAAGGCTGCGTCCCTCGCGTCTGCTTGATCCGCGTCTTTCCTAGCGAAGCAGATTCGCGTCTCTCCCTACAGACGGATGCCGCGTCTTCTGAACTCATGGCCGCGTCTCCCTATGGATTGACGCTGCGTTTCATCAAAAGAACTTGGTTCTGCCCAAGTCCTTCTGAACTCATGGCCGCGTCTCCCTATGGATCGACGCTGCGTTTCGCCCAAAGAACTTGGTTCTGCACAAGTTCTTCTGAACTGATACCCGCGTCTCCCTGTGAACAGAGGCCGCGAGTCGATGCTGCGTTTCATTGAAAGAACTTAGTCTTACCTAAGTTCAGTATTCACAGCCAGTGATCAAGAAGTTGGATTCATCCACAGCTAAGCAAAGAAGATGGAACAAAAAATGTCCTTTTTATATCAAAAGTGGATACAAACACCTGATAAATAGAGTGTCCTTTTCTTTACAAAAAAAAAAGAAAAGAAGGCTAAATGTCCTGGTTCGCCAAGGAACGGATTTGCTCCCTGAGATGATGCATCTTATCTGACGTGCCTTCTCAGCCTCCATCATGGCTTGGACCCGCAGCTCCTCTTCAGATAGGAAGGGTTTTGCAGCCAGCTGCGCTCGCAGAGATTCCACCCTGGAAGAATGTAGAGACAGACTCTCTTCAGCTCGTGCCTTAGCCGCCTGTTGCTCCGCAAGCTCCTCTTTGATGGTAACAAGCTTCTTCTCATTGATCGCAAGCACAGCTTCTGCCTTGGCAATGGTGTCCCGAGCCTTGGCAATGGTGTCCCGAGCACTGATGATGACGTGCTCCGTGCTCTGCATGACAATCTCGGATTCCCTTGAATCGTCAGTTAGTTTCTGACATTCAGCCTGGGAATATTCGAGGCTGCGGATCTCTGCATCTATTTGTGCCTCTGCCTCCTGTCGCTCTTGTTCTTGAGCAGCTAAGAGCCGGGTTAGGGTGGCCTGGGCCTCACTAGAAGAGCTGGCATTTTCCAAAGACTTCAGCTCATGCAGGTCGTCTCCCAGTTGCTCCACCACCCGCAGACACGCCTGGGCAAGTGAGGGGCTCCGGTTAATTCGACGTTCTCGGCCAGATTTCTGAGAAGCGTCCGGGCAAAATTGAAGGAGTTGCTTCCACGTAAGATGAGATCAATACATGATCCCATCGAAGCAAAGAATTGTTGCACCATCTGGCGTGCCAGTTCCCCCATATCGTCACCACCTGGAAAGCTTCCCGACCCCTTTTCTGTCACGGGATAAGGCGGATCTTCTCGCACAAGAGTTGTGCTGACCACCGATACGGCTAGAGCAGAAGTAGCCTCGGGCGTTTCCAGAGGTGCTATCTTTGCAGGAACCTCCTCCTCAGAAACTTCAGCCGAGACCTGAGCCGTGTGGCCTTCTGGAGGGATATCAATCATTGAACTCTCCACCTGAGCCCCCTTAGTTCTCTCTGCAAATGACCACAACATTAGCCACAAAGGTGAAAAGCGAAACATTCAAATATCAGAACTTCCTTACCACCTGGGAGGTTCAGAGATAGCGAACCCTTGGGTGAATCCTGCAGAGTGAGAGCTTCCCCAGCCTCAGTGGGTACCTCCTTTTCCGGCAAAGCGGAGGGCTCCCTAGTTTCCGCAATCGCCCCTTCCGAAGTTGTCTCGCCAACCGAAGCCTCAACTCCTTCGAGCTGGGTCACCTCTTTTACCATCTCCTCGATATGCGAGGAGGTTGTAGTCTCGGCATCCTCAGCCAACCCTGCAGCGTAAAAGAAGAATGTTAAGACACCTTCTTCAAAACCAAAGAGGAAATCGGGTGAAAGTACCTGCAATGGGAGCAACTGTCGCCAACGGTGATGGCGCCGTCAACGGTTCCCCCCCGTACATTTCTTCCTCCGAGATATGGGAGAACTTGCTCGGATCAGGAAGAGTGGGTTCATCACCGTAGTCGACCTTGTCTTCAAACTCGCTTTCCCCTGAGTACGAGGAAGAAGACAGCTCAACGCGAGGAAGCTCTGCAACCGAAGCCTTGCCTCCAATTACCCCAGTGGTAGGACTGGGATCAATTGCCCGAGGACTGGAGATGAAGACACAAGGAGACCCCGACTGCTGTGCCTCATCTCTTCTTTCATGAGTAGAAGAAGGCTCGGGATGAGCTAAAATCCCTAGAATATCGACATCTCCTCCGCTCATGATGTCACCTCTAGCTGCTCATCCCCGTCAGTGGCGGTGGATCGATCAACAAGCTCCCCTTCCTCCGCAGACCCGTGGCTTCTGCTAAGCGACCTGGGAACATAGACTAGAGAGTTTCTTCTTCAGCTATATCCTCCTCCCTCAGTTCCCTGACACCAGAAGGGATGGCCGCTGGTAGAGAAACTGCTGGCGCCAAGTCTCTCCGCACCTTCTTACGGGCAGGCCCAGCAGTAGAAGTAGAGCCCTGACGACGCTTGCTCACCGCCTGTCGAGACTTAGTTGCTTGTGGCTCTGCCCTTGTTGCTCGCGGCTCCGCCTTAGTCGCTTGCGGCTCTGCCCTTGGTGGTCGTGGCTCCGTGGCTCGTGGCTCCCTTCTCGTTCTTCTCCCGACCTCCTTCTGGGCCTTCAGGTACTGTTCTACGAGTTTTGACGGTTTACCGGACTCTGTCCTTGCCTCGAGACTTACATTGATGCTCTCGATGCATGAAGACGCCGGAAAAAGTCTGGTGTCTGGATGGCTTGGGAGTACCAAGTGCAGAAGCTGAGGCTCATATGGCACTTGGGCCCCTCGAGAGGTAGACGGAAAGTTGCTCCCGTCCCTCCAGCCACACTGTAGTACCAGGCCCGAGCACCCTCGAACAGGTTCCCTTCGAAGGCGAGTCGAGCATTGGGGTTCCCGACATAGAGCTGATCATAGCCGAACTGTCGAGCGAAGCGATTCGGCATGTACGGCTCAATGGTGCATGACGTCCCTTGCCGGAAAAGCACATATCCGGGCCGAATATTGAGCAACCACCAGAAGGCTCCCGTGGATAACCTCGTGAAATCATCTGGGCCCGCGGAATCAATAAGTAGATCCCCGAAAGATGCACCAGGGATCTGGGGGAGGCAACGATTGAGCTGGTAGTTCGCAGGATCTGAAAGGCACTTCCGGACGTAATATATATAAGGATCACGCCAGTTCGAACCCTCCAACCGCTGTACAAAAGGGACAGAACTCTCCCTCCAACGCACCGCCGTCATCAAGGAAGGGCAATGCATCACGTACCAAGCCATGAGGTACGTGTAAGGCAGCTCGACCCGAGGGTTGGGACGCTTCACCGTCGGATTCCCCTCTGAGTCAACATACAGCTTTCCCTCGGAGTCTGCAGTTTTCGGTGGCTCGCAGAAATTCTTAGCTAGCGCCCGCAGCCCGCTCTGAATACCAGCCGCCACGGCCGGGAGAAGGGCTATGGGGTTGCCATGAGCCAGGAGCACCGCCGGGTACACCACGTCAACAACAATAACTTCATGTGGCAGCGTGGGCACCACACAACGCTTCAGCCAAACATTAGAAAGCCCGCCAACAGCGCCCGATCGGAGATAGGGGTCCGGGCTTGGTGGTGAAAGCTTTCAAAAACCAAGTCAGGGTCGAAACCGTCCTCGTTCGACTCCGTGGTGTAGAAACTGTCAGAAGCCTGGTCGATCCTGTCTTCAATCTCCCTATCGGAGCTGGGAGCCAATCGGGTTATCAGATGGTCTTTGGTGTTGACGTTGTTGAACAAGTAACTGGCCCAAGACAGTTGCTTGACTCCCTGCGACCGCCATTTGGTTATCTGGCCGCAAATGTGGAAGTGACATAGCACTTCCCAGTAGGTCTCATATATTAGGGGATACTCCTCCTTCAAAAGGTGAAGCACCACAGTGGTCGGGACATATTCCTCATAGGGAATGTCCCCTATTGCCAATCCTGAGACTTCATGCAGCTCGTGCAGAGCGAGGCCCATCTCCCCGACCGGAGTGAAGAACGTCCCCGTCAAAGAATTATAACGCTCTAGAACCCCGAAGAAGTTCTGAGAGCTTTGAGAGATCCCCCACTGCACGGCCCTGACTGCCGAGTACAGTCCCACACGCTTTAGCAGATCCCCGAGCTCGGTAAGGACAAAGCCGACCATCCTGCCCCACCAATAGTTCTCCGTGGAATGGACCCACCCGGGCGCACGGAACCCAACCGGATAATCACCCTCCGCTTCCATGAATGCGTTGAGGAAGGTAGTGCCAAGTTGTGATATCTCTCCAGCCAGAACCTCAGACTTGCGCGACCCAGGGAAAAGGCCGATAACCGACCTGTCATGGCTATCATGACGGTGTACTTTATGGGAGCCCAAATCACCGAGAGTAATCTCAGGGACATATCGAGAAAGGTCCCATTCCATCTTCCGAGGGACGGACATGTGCTGGAAATAGGACAGCGGGAACATCCTCTCCATGCCCGAAAGAAAGAATCTTCCACCCCTTATTTGACGGAGCCATTTGTAAGTTCCGTCATACATGCGATAGCCGCCATCGTGGATGCGATCTCCGAAGAAGAAGGCAGGCTTCTCCAGCTTGATGCCAGCATCCGTTGTGAATGCTGCATCGGTCATAAGCACCCGAAGAGTCCTCATGTCAACATTCGAGAGCCTCTCCTCACAAGCCTGCGACTGGTCAGCAGTCACAGGGACAGTCCTTTGTAGCACAAAGGTCAAGTCCCGATCAGCACCACCTACATGTCCAAAGTGGCGCGTCTTGGCGAGTGAAGTAGTAAGGTGTGGCGCTGCAAAAAGAAAAGGACACTTAGTTAGATACTTTATCAAAAGTAAGGAAAAAATGCTAAGTGTTCATAACCTAGACGCAGAAGAGACACTGGACGCAGGAATTATCAAACCCGCGTCCAACCTGCGCATCCACGTCCAAACGCAGAAGAGACACTGGACGCAGGAATTATCAAATCCGCGTCCAGACCTGCGCATCCACGTCCAAACGCAGAAGAGACACTAGACGCAGGAATTATCAAACCCGCGTCCAGACCTGCGAATCCACGTCCAAACGCAGAGGAGATACTGGACGCAGGAATTGTCAAATCCGCGTCCAGACCTGCAAGATCCGCGTTTTGCAAACCAAGACTTATGAGATTCAAGTACTTGGACTCAGGCGCCAGACCGTAAGAACCAGCACCTGATGTTGCAGAACGCAAGGATCAAAGTCCGCGTTTAAACCCTTCACAATTAGAAATATTCTAAGTGAAGGGTCCAAAAGGCAGGACCTAATGGCACCGGGTCATCAAACCCGCGCCTCGGTTATCAACCCAAAGACTGCGTCTGGGAATCAAACACGATTTAAATTTGTGTGTTAAGGGTTCTTAAGGGTTCTTTGAACTTCCTCTAATGGCGAAATTCACGCCTAAAAGGCATTTTACCTTGGAGACCTTGGAGAACAACATCCTGCGCACAGGAGGAGCTGCCCCTCCGGGCCTCGGCGACGGTCGCCTTTGAAGAAGAAGCAGTCGGCTTGGTCTTGGGCGCCATTGCTAATTCAATCCGAGGTTAAACAGATGAGCAGAAGGGGAAATTCTCTTTCTTAATTTTATCAGCGAGTGCGTTCGGAGAAGAAGAGGAATCTTCCCAACTGTGGCTTTTTATAGGCACAAGGATTCGCGAAGATACGCAGCGTATGGCCCGATGAATTCTGCGGCGAATCTCTGTTCGACGCGTGGAACAAAATCACTTTAACGCATAGAGAAGATCATGCGCCACGACTCTGCAGCGAATCGTCGCTCGACACGTGGCACGGATCATTTAATGAGCCAGGAAATCCGCGCGCCAAAAGGTGAAATCCCGTCGGTTCCCCAGGCCGACTGGCAGCGCAATCATGACGTGGCACGAACTCGCACCCGACGACCATGTCTCTTCGATGGATATGCCCCGTCAGCATCGCCATAAATGCGCCCAGACAATCGCGTCTATATTCAAAGATGCGTCTCTCCGAAGTTCGCGTCTTCAGCTGAACATCGCGTCTGCCTTATGAAGATCAGTCGCGTTTCCATTGCCAAAGGGTCGCGTCTCGCTAAGAAGTCGTGTCTTTAAAGCAGTCTCATCTCTGTTTTTCAAAAAGGAACCCGCGTTCAGTCCCTGCTTCTGCGAATCAGTTCAACAGTACACTGGCACAAGCAGAAGACCAACCACTCCTGGCTTAAAGCGCACCCGTGACAGACTTAAAAGCAAACGGGGAGGTTTAGACTGTGTATCTAGACACTCAACATGATCAACTCCGGTGGCTTCAAAGAGTTCAACAGTACACTCACGAAGACCAACTCCAGAATAGATCAAACCCGGAGCATTAACAGTCCAGCCATGAAGGTGAATTCAGCTGAAGTCCAAAGTATTTCGAAATCCGTCCCAGTTAACTGCGGAATATCGAAAACTTTGGAGGGGGTTCTGTAGGCTGTCCAAAAGTTACTGGAGGACAAGCCATTGAAAAACAAAGTTTCAAGCTCTAGACGCGAGGGACTATCACCCGCATCAAGGCGCGTTGGCTCGACACCCGCGTCTCAGCATCAAGGCGCGTTGGCTCGACACCCGCGTCTCAGCATCAAGGCGCGTCGGCCTGACACCCGCGTCTCAGCATCAAGGCGCGTCAGCCTGACACCGCGTCTCAGCATCAAGGCGCGTCGGCCTGACACCCGCGTCTCAGCATCAAGGCGCGTTGGCCTGACACCCGCGTCTCAGTTATAACCGCCTTGGTTAAAGGACCAATCACTGCCCACACGTAGGGGAGATCAGCCCCCATCGTGGCATGTCTTTAGCAAGCACGTGGGTTAGTTACCGCCCATGTAGCGGGGAAGTTGGCCCTCATTGTGGAGCGTTTTCAGGGGGCACGTTCACCCCTGGGACCTCTATAAATAGCCCCGTCGCTATGAGAAGGGGTCGAACCTTTGGCAATCAAAAAAAAAAGAAGGAGAAGAGGACAACAGAGAGATATCAACAGGCGCGACACATACACAGAGAGAGAGAGAGAGCTCGACGCTTCAAGCTAACTTGCTGCGTACAAGTTGCTCTTCGCCTACCTTCTCTTTTAGAGTTTTGGTAGACGGGGCTGAGTTACTCCTTCTACCTGCCAAGGAGAAGATCCCTTGACGGTCCAAACGGTCATCTGGTCAACGGAGAACAAGATTCACTCTCCACCGCCACACGAAGAACCCAGCACTAAACAAAGGGGGGATTCAAGCTTCAACATCCTCCCTCCCTTGTAACCGGAAGATTAGTCTGTTGTAATTTTTCATCTGATTCAAGAAAATTTTACACCTCCCTCTCTTTTTCCGTGTCCAACAACACTGTTGTGCATGTGAGCAATAGTACAGGCCACTTTTGGAGAAGTCTCCAAAGAGATTGAGAGCGGGTCCCTGAAGAGATTCTATGGTACTGTCGCGTTGCTTTGGGCTATTAGAGCCCGAAGAAAGAAACTCTTCAAATTTTTTTGGTCGAATTTGATGACAAGCAACTCGATCATTGATCCAATGAGCTTGACATCAGCTTGCACCACGGCTTTCTCGTCAGTAGAGAAAACAGTCCAGCGGAGTCATCTTTTGTTTGGTCAAAAAAAATGCGAAGTAAGATTCTTATTTATTACAAAGTAAATTACAATGAATATAATCCGATTATAAAAGAGGAGAGAATATTGAATATCCCTTTGTTTAAAGTTAGGTTCTTCGTATGGAGATGAAGAGTGAATCTTGTTCTCTATTGACTGGCGGAATGACAAGCTTCTTTTGGATCGTTTTAAGGATGTAAGATAACTCCACTTGGACACGGCAAGTGCTGGAGTTTTTTTTTAAGAAAAAACTTCTTTCTCTCTCTCTCCCCCCTTTGAATACCCAAATTTTCTAAAATGGTGGTTGTTTTTTCTCCTTTCTCAAAAAAAAAAAAAAAAAGAATCTCCCATGTTCAATATCTTTCATGACTATTTATGGGGTATTCAGGGGTAAAATTGTCCCCCAGAATCCCTCCATAATGGGGATTAACTTCCACATTATATGGACATTAATTGATCCAGTAATAGGACAGTTACAACAGAAAAGCGACCCACGTGAGTTCTATTCTGTTGTTGAAAACGCGAAGCTCACAAGCTCACGTTTGAGTTTAGACGCGGAGTTGTCTGAGGTCCGCGTTTGAGTTGGAACGCGACTTTGGCTGAGCTCCGTGTTTGAGTTGGAACGCGACTCTAGTTGAGATCCACATTTGAACTGGAACGTAAGCTTGGTCGAGCTCTACATTTTAAAAGGAACGCTGGACAGACTTAGGTCCGCATTTACCATTAGACACGAGGTTTTATGTTTGAGTGAAACGCAACCTTCACGTTAAAGTGAGGTCCGTGTTTGAAGACTTGTCTTTAATGATTTTTAGACAGTTTACATGGCCACGTCCCGAGATTTTAGACATGTCAAATCATTGAGATATCAAGCGCCACTGCCACTCGATCTTATCCACCATAACAGAAAAGTTCAAAAAGGCACCAATTTGCTGGCCGGCTGTCCTCTGATCAAGTCCTGAAGATATGTATTAATTAACAATTCAGATGTTCTACAATCAGTGACCGTCCCCACGAAGATACGCAATGATGAGCTAGATCCTCATTTAAGCTTCCAGAAAAATTCAGACCACTTAAAGGCTTCCACCGACTTCGCTCTTTTCAATTTCCTTTCCACGACGTCAGCAATCGCAATAGCGGGGGCATCTATAGCGGCCATAACTACTTTCCAAGATCGTGACATGTGTTTCCCCATACCAGGAGTATCTCAATTGAACAATAAACTTAAGATATCATTTGCTCACATCTAACCCTGAGGAGAGAAAGCTTTGGACCTTGTCCAGAGCTCACATTCGACCCCGAGGAGAGGACCTCAGGCCCAGCTTACATTCAACCTCGAGGAAAGAAC
The DNA here is from genome assembly GCA_038442645.1 of Agave tequilana. NCBI lineage: Eukaryota > Viridiplantae > Streptophyta > Magnoliopsida > Asparagales > Asparagaceae > Agave > Agave tequilana. Next base: position 48,760 of record JAVJIF010026695.1, read on the forward strand.
CTCGGGCGCTTACTTTTCCTGACATCCACAAACTATAGGCTCTCCGCAGAATTTCGGCTTCCACTGGACACAGCTCAACATCAAAGTTTCCTGGTTCGCGAAGGCAATTATGCTACCACATTATCCCCACGTTCTAATACTCTCCTATTTCAGTGGGGACAGTTATACATAGTGA